>JALIZH010019698.1:0-22075 GCA_030522465.1 Rhipicephalus appendiculatus | reverse complement strand
TTTATTTCCAACTCATCGGTGGCTATCTATCGTCTTACTTATTCAAAATGGCATTATTTATTGATCAATACCAAAGAATCTGCTCATAATACCACTTCTGTTCCATTTGGCTACACATTTGGCGATAATACTAAATGGTATGGCTACATTGGCTACTTTTAGCTTGAATTCTGGCTCCTTTTCGAGTCCACCCAACGGCAACCCTGCATGCGCGTTTTCGCACAAACCACGCTAAGTAAATGGCCACGACGGCTTCGCAACATGTGCGTAATGTCATTTGTGCCATTTTATGTCATGATATACATGACATTCATGCTACGGGATGTCATTGATGTTTTTCTTACACGCCCGTCATGTGGTCACATTCTGTTACACAAGGTAATGAAACGACTCCAACACCATCGCTATGGGAGGTTGCATTTATGCCATGGCGTACGTGACATGCATGTCTTGATATCCATGCAATTAGCAGTCATTTATGTTCTTTTGGTGCTCATCTCACGCCAAGACAGCTGTGGTTTGTATCAAGCTGGCGGAACGGCCACAAGAGCACGAAGACTCCGTTGGCGGGATCATAATTCAAACACGAGTGTTATAATATTTCATTCATGACTTTCAGGCTCCTCATTACCTCATATCATGCCATGCAACTTTTAGTTTACATGAGATCAACGACACGGTGACGAGAGCACAAAGTTGGATAGATAGATAGATAGATAGATAGATAGATAGATAGATAGATAGATAGATAGATAGATAGATAGATAGATAGATAGATAGATAGATAGATATGGTCAATGTGGCTTTCTTCTGCATAAATTTCTTTGCAATTAAAAAAAATTCAAGAGGCTTGCCCTTATCGGAGAAACGTGGGCCAGCGAAACTTGGTGTGTGCGTGCCTAACCTACTGCTACTCTTTCTTTCTTTCTTTCTTTCCTTCTTTCTTTCTTTCTTTCTTTTTTTCTTTCTTTCTTTCTTTCTTTCTTTCTTCCTTTCTTTCCTTCTTTCTTTCTTTCTTCCTTTCTTTCTTTCTTTCTTTCTTTCTTTCTTCCTTTCTTTCTTCCTTTCTATCTTTCTTTCTTTCTTTCTTTCCTTCTTTCTTTCTTTCTTTCTTTCTTTCTTTCTTTCCTTCTTTCTTTCTTTCTTTCTTTCTTTCTTTCTTTCTTTCCTTCCTTCTTTCTTGCTTTCTTTCTTTCTTTCTTTCTTTCTTTCTTTCTTTCAAACGCTGTTTTTGGGTTGAATCTGCGTGGCGCCTTTAATTTTGTTTCCATCGTTAATCAGCCTCAAGAACGGCCCGAAAGGACTACCTCGCGATCATGGAAACGCGGGATAGTAATCCAACTTTGTCAAAGTGGGAATTTCCTTGAAATGTGCTATTCCGGATACCAACCTAACGCATTGTCCAGCGGATCGCTTTTAGTCCGCCAACACGAAGCCTTTCAATGACGCGGCCATAGCAATTGTACTGCTTCCTTTTTAACGGTGGAACTTTTTAAACACGGCACTGCTGTGCAAAGCTAAGTGGAAGCATAGCAATGTATAGTATAGAATAGCTATGGGTGGGAAAGGGAAGTGAAATTGGCAAGGGAGTGGAATGCCACCAGTTCCGCTGTTTCCTGAGTCTTGGCGCCGCTAGTGCGCAGCTGCCGCATTTTTTTTAATCGTCGGTAGAACGCATACGTACGCTCCATCTGAGCTCCCATTCGGCAAGAACGGGCACGGACCTAGAACGAGAGTCTCGTTGAAGCCTAGCTCTGGAAAGAACGTTTATTCCGTTCGCTTTGTGTAACAGAAATTGTTTTCCGAAAATTTTCAAATTTGCGACCACGTTACAGTCAAAGTGACGCGGTTCAGCTGGACGAGAAATCAAGAGGGACCTACGTCGTCGGTCCCTTCCCCAGAAACGTGCAGCCCACAGCATAATGTGGGCAGGCGAGCAGCTCGTGCTAGAGCGATATTAAAGAAAACGGTAGGCATGGAAGCCTTTGTGGACGCCGCTCAGTACGGGTGCTCCGGTAAATTCGCGGTCACTGCAGTCACCGAACAGGGCAAGCTCCTATATGCGGCCTCAGTAGCCGCTGCAACGGCCGACGTGGCAGAGCAGGTGGCGGTTGCTCTGGCGATGCAGGATTCTAGGCGGCCATATATCTACACGGACTCCCGAGCAGCCGTCAGGGCCTTCGCCTCCGGAATGGTTGCTAGCGAGGCGGCAGCGCTTCTAAAAAGAAAGTCAATTTATAATTCTGCCACCATGCATTACATCGCGTGGTTCCCGGCTCACATGGGCGACGACGTGCTGCCGGGCCGTCCGAACCCCAATGAGGTTGCTCACCGTCGTGCGCGAGAACTCACGCGCCGCGACGACGGTGAGGCTTCATTGGATTCGGAAGAGATCGGGCACAGAGACCCTTAACTTTTCACGAGATCGTCTCCCACTATAGAGAGGAACGCAGGCGCTACCCGCCTCCACACCCAAAAACTATGCAGAGCTCAAGCGATGACGCTTAGGATGCTTCAGACGAGGTCACATCCCTCGAGAGGTTTCCTAAGCCGGATTAATCAAGATATTGATCCACAGTGCCCGGATTGCGGGGAGGCCATTTAGCACTCTAGCTCATGTGCTCTGGCAGTGCCCTGCGTTACGGGACACATCACACACCAGCGAACAGGACTGGGAAGACGCCATCGCAGGTACTGCCCTCGATATCCAGTCAACGGCCGTCCAGAGGGCCCGTGAAAGAGCGGAGAGGCATGGCCTCCCGATTCCGACATGGGAGCAGCCAGCGGCGCGCCGAGGACCCCAGCGGGTCCTTCCCGGCTAGTCCCTCAGGACTTCAATGAAGTTCTTTGTCTGTCTGTCTGTCAGAACTGTCCGGGGCACCGATATTTTGTCCAGAAAAATAAGTATAGTTCGCTTCGAAAGATCCACTGCTCCAAGAGAACAGCCGCGTTTGTTTATCGTTTTCTTTTCCACCAATATAAACGTCCTGTTCTTTCACTCCATTCCTCATATTAAGAATGAGTCTTATCTCTAGACACAACAGCGTTCCTGTTATGATAGCACAAAGCAGCGTCATCCCGCCTCGTCGCGGTGTTGATTTGTTGACCTTATGCCTCGACGAAGGCGGCGTTCGCAATACCGTCCTCGTCGATACGTGGCGCCAGGACCCGTTCGGTGGCGTATGTTTAGAAATAACACAGACTGAAACCACAACGTCATTCGTGTTGGCCCGACGACAGAGAGAACCCCCTTGCAGGCCAACCAATCGTATGGAAAGCGTACGCGACGTCCACAGTGTCTCTTTGCTTTTCCCTTGCGCTTCTGATCTGTACGACAACACGCGCGGGCACCAGCTAACGTTCAAGCAAGCACAAATAAGGCGCAGAGAAATGAGAAAAAGAAAGCGAGGACGAACGATGAAATAGGCCTAAGCGTTGTATAGGCACTGAGAAGCCTTTTGAACGGTCCGCTGGCAGGGTGTCGTGAACCTCGAATAATGAACCTATAGCTTAATCGAAACACATTATTATTATTATTATTATTATTATTATTATTATTATTATTATTATTATTATTATTATTATTATTATTATTATTATTCAACAATGGCATGTCCATTGAGACGGGATGGCGTCAAGTATTCATGGAGCTTGTTTGTTGTGGTAAGCATTCTTTTTTTTATCTATTACAGTCAAGCATCCTGAATTCATAGAAGCATCCATTTCTTTTATTGAAATCATGTCGGCACAGGCTATTCCTTCTCGCTTAATTAAAGATATGTAGAATAGTAAAAAAAATAATAGGGCCACAAAATATGTCATACAGTAGAACGCAATATGTGCAAACGCAGTACAATCCAATTCGTGAGAAATTTTCGAGCACGGGTTCCCGGTAAGTAAAAGGAGTTCACATGTACGCGTGCGAATCAGAAGTTCCGTATCGCATGACGAGCACAGGAAAACACACGAAAAACAAATGATTACACATAATGTAAAACACGATCAGAACACTAGGCAGTTTTAAACATACAACTAAAATAGTTTCCTTATTTTCTTGATTAGTACTATTAACTTGGCTCGTAACCACTCCGGTTCCAACGATTCCTTTCTTGCACTGTTCCCTACAATGCCCCAGGGCCTCTATAGTATCATAAATAATTATAGAATATTTGCTTGGGCTTTTCCGTCCAAAATTATCACATGATTACGAGGGATGCCGTACTGGAGGGATGCGGAAATTTGAGCTACCCGCTCTTCTTGGACGTGCACCTAAATCTAAGCACACGCGCCTTTAGCATTTCTCCTCCACCAGCCTCTCGCCACTGATGAGCAGTGCATACTCACTCCTATTTCTGAATCGCAGAGCGCCCGAAAGCTTCGGCGCGTTTTCTGCAGGTCTGATCGGTCGAACACTCTGCCATTCCATTACAACATGCCGAGGAGTTTGACAAAAAAATAAATAAATAAATAAATAAATAAATAAGATTAACAGAGCAGCCGTATGGTTTTATGAAGTCAAGTGTGCAGGGTTTGCGCTGGTGGCTACTTTGTGCCAAATTGGCTACTTTTCGACCCTGTCTGGCTACAAAAATTTCGAAAGGTAAGCTGCAAAAATTTATTTCCAACTTTCCTGCGGCTTAGAGACCTAGCAAGAGGGAAAAAGTTTGTGCTCGTTATACTCCATTTTTTGCTTATTCAGAATCATATGTACTGTTAAATACTAACAACTCCGTACGTAATATCACTTTTTTATCCATTTGGCTACAGAGTTCTTGCTAAAATTAAATGGAATGGCTACTTGGCTACTTCTAGCTAGAGTTTTGGCTTCTTTTCAAATCTACTCAAGGGCAACCCTGCATGTATGAGTAGCCCAACACTGTAACTAGGGCCATATGCGCGCTGCGTAGATCTGCCACATTTGTACTCCCCCTCCAAGAAGACGTTGCACAGAACTACGCAGTGGCATTATGGAAGACGTAACGGAAGACGTAACACTCGACTTACTTTTCCTCGCTCCGGATTACCTGAGCTTCGAATCGGATTACCTATATTCACGGGGTCACATGCGGTGTTCTTGTTTCTACGTTTTGTTGAATTGGTATGTTGTTTTTTCATGCAATGTGCACTTGTATTCGTGATGACATGGGCAGTTGAAGCGAGTGGAGTAAAGGAAAGACAGGGAGGTTAACTATAGTAAGTCTCCGGTTCGCTACCCAGTACTGAAGAATGGGAAATGAGATGTATTCGAATCAAAGAAGAAGAAGAGTGTGGAACGACAAAACAAACAAAACAAAGTCATTACCATAGCATCGTCCAAGTACTACACCCCAACATTTCCTGTGAAGTCACAATTTGTCATTCCGTCCGGTTCTTCTCTCATTAGAGAAATTTTTTGAGGCCCACTTGATTCACACGTGCAATGACTCATCCGTAATCGTGTCTTCCGTAGACCTGCACAAGAAAGAGCATGAGTGTCTTGATCATGGAATAATCTTTGTGCATGTGCCGTTAAGAGTGCATGTGTTCATTTCATTCGTGTGCTTGTTTTTCTGAGATATATACACCACTTTGGTGAAATAAAACTCATTGTTAGTCAGCGCCTTGGCCTTGTCGTTTCTTAGCGCCGTTTTTCCAAAGTTCAGTATGTACCAACAAGCCTGCTTTAAGTTTAAAGCTCTCAATGAAACTGCAGCAACGGCCTGGAGGCGGCTCGCGTTGAAGACCAGGTAGACCAGTGCCCTAGGATTTTGTTCTCTGTGAGAGGCCGGCTGTCGAGCTGGCCTAGCGCGGCGGAGTGGGTCGCTCTCTCGGAGTTGAAGCGGGCTTACTCTCAGAGAAGGTGCATGAATGTTTTTCGGCGACCGCAGAATACACATAACAGGCTGTCAGTCATTCCTATAATAAATGAATAGGCATTTCACAGGGCCACTCTAAGCAACAGAAGAATAAGCAGGGTAGAGCCACGTCGTGATACGTTGGTCGGTATACGTCGTTGGATATTAGGGTCCAAGGTATGCCGCCGTGGTCTTGTAAACATGGATGAATTCCACAAATCCAACATTAGGCGATGGTCTATAGCACACGAAGTTCCTTCGCGGCGTCGTAGCTTGAAAAGGGAATGGCGACACTACTGATGCTGCCGTGGGCGTATCGGGCAGCTGCGTCCACTTGGTAATTTCTCTAAATGCCACTGTGACTAGGTAGTCACTGGAATGCCCAACCTTCTCATATGCGTTGAACAGTCGAACAGCAACAAAAAAAAATTATGCTAGCTTCCCACTAGAGGCGCCAAGCCTGAAAGAATAGCAGAGCTGGGTGGCCTTCCTTCTTTCTTTCTTTCTTTCTTTCTTTCTTTCTTTCTTTCTTTCTTTCTTTCTTTCTTTCTTTCTTTCTTTCTTTCTTTCTTTCTTTCTTTCTTCCTTTCTTTCTTTCTTTCTTTCTTTCTTTCTTTCTTTCTTTTTCTTTCTTTCTTTCTTTCTTTCTTTCTTTCTCCCTTTCACTCTTTCTTGTATCAGTTCTTTTTTTGCACCTGTTGCTTTCTATTTCTTTCTCTCTGAATTTTTTCCTATTCTTTCTCTTTCTATATCTTTATTTCTCTTTTTCCCTTCCTTTCTTTCTGTCTCGTTGTTTGTCTCTTTTTGGTAAGTCTGTCTACGAACATACCGTGCCCCTATAAGTTTGGGCATGTTATGTTTGCAGCAGTCACTGATAGATGGAGCGTGGGTCTATTTCACCGCATTTCACCGGTACATTTATTTTTCTCTTTTGCTTGACCAAGCGGGTCGAATACGCTCCCTTGGCAGGTCCGTTTACGCTACGTTTCGCCCGAGGCTGCGCTCTCACGCACGCATGAAATTTGTTACCGTATGCCTATTTCGGCAATGAAGTACTGCGTGCCACAGTTCACGCGCCTTTCGAGAACTACACCACCGCATTTAATTATTTATTGTGCAATTTTACCCTGCACCATGAACGTGTGTTTTCTTTCCTTGTCCAATATATGATTTCTTTCGAGCACCAGCTGTGATTGCAAACTCGGAAGGTGCGTGAGCTGTCGCAAGCAGTGGTTCATTACCCAGATAAGCATATACGGCAACGAAGTTCATCGGTGCGCGTGAGAATACATCCACGAGAGAAACGTGGCGAAAAGGAACCTGCCAAGGGAGCGTATTTGACCTGTCGGTCGGTCAGGCAGAACGGCGACAGAAATTTACCGCTTATATCGAACTGCCCTCCGTCTACCGTTAGCTGCTGACCTTGTCCAACGCTTGGTGGCGCTGGCATCTGCCGAAGCCGGTCTAGGCCACGCGGTGGAGCGTTCGAGTTTAACCGTGCTGACGGTAGGCTTGCTGACCACCCGAGAGTGCGCGTTGGGTGAAGCAGCATGTGATTGGAGCTTAGGAAAGGACAAATATAGAAAGTCACAGTCAGATAGCGAAGAAAATCCATAAAAGTCAATAAGTAATTTAGAAAGATACCAAACGCACCTGTGCAATAAA
Organism: Rhipicephalus appendiculatus; assembly: GCA_030522465.1. Taxonomy (NCBI): domain Eukaryota; kingdom Metazoa; phylum Arthropoda; class Arachnida; order Ixodida; family Ixodidae; genus Rhipicephalus; species Rhipicephalus appendiculatus. The sequence goes on along the minus strand of JALIZH010019698.1, from coordinate 14,576 downwards.
AGAAGATTTTGTTGAAGTTCACTTCCGCAATACCTCGCGTATCGGCACCTTTGCCAAAAAAAAATTGTGCTGTATGAAAAGAAAAGAAGTCAATGAGTGTTCAGCACATAATTTAAACAATTCTTAATAAACATTTTGTACTAATGTTAAGCACATTATGATACCCGCTTCACAGGTATTTCTTTCCGACATTACGCTTGCATTTTCTCACACAGTCATTCTCAGGAATCAAATAGACAGCCCATTGTTATGATCTATCAGTACTCTCCATTGCCGGAAGCGCAGTGCAGACGTCGTTGCACGGTACTCCCGTTGTTACAAATAGTACATTAAAATGACAAATATTGTACATTATTTGAAATGCTCCTAATTTATCCAAGAAGATGCACCGGCACAAACTCTCTCGGCCCGTACATAACGTCCATTTCAGCGTGTGCAGACAGAAATAACATCCATGGCGCCACTAAAAAATATGCGTTGCGTTCATCTTCGCTATGAAACGCGAAAACGGCACCAGTCCCGACAAACTAAACTACACGCACTGCGTGTGCGCATCTCAACCCTTATCAAAACTCGTGTACCTCTCCGCGCTTCGAAACCAATACCAGATGAGACCCCGCCGAAAGAGCATTGCAGAGCAAGTCCCCTAGAGACGAAAAAAAGAAGAATAGTGCGATCCGTTGCTCTCCAAATGATTGCACGAGGTCCACCAGAGCACCGAATAAGAGATAAAAGGCAACTGGAACGGAAGATGCATGAGACGGCCTACGAAGCAAAAATAAATAACGCTATCGCATGCACAGCACCGAAAGCAAAAGGCGTTGGCGCATTGTGTACTCTCGAGGGCGATCAATCAATGGGGCGCTACATTTGGCGCGAGATATAGAGGCCGTATACGAGCTCGAAGATGTCCTAGCACCACATCCTGCTTGCTGTGTGCTCGTCTCATCTTCTGCGCATTTATTTTGCAGCGCGGCCATAAGCTGCAGCTCAATTGTTACGCGCCGCTACCGATTCCCCGTATCGTCCTATCGGACATTCCATTTCTTCGTATTCGCGTTGGGCCTGCAGTCTCTTTGTAGGCGTTTTCTATCGCTCAAGAAAAAGCGCTCTAAAGGAACAGACACTCTAAGTCTGACTCTTCAATATCTCAGTGTTCCTCTTCTTTTTTTTTTTTTTCATGGCCCTTCAATGGAATATAGAACCTCCGGAAAGGTATGGTGCTGTCACGGGCTTTATTTTCTTTCCAGACACGACTACATCTAGTACAGCGGCACTCAAGTTAGGGTGGTCGAGTACTTCTATCGGCACAGCCCTTATTTTAACCAGTACAGTTCGTACATGGTGATGCGCTCCGAAACACTACTCCTTGATCTTGAAAGGCACGGTTTAGCAGGGTTCTCGAAAGTGGCTCAGCACTTCTACGCTCATTTATCGAACTTCGAGTAAGTGGATAAAAATTGTAAAAAGAAAAAAAAAGCCGAGTGGATGCGAAAGTAAAAGCGAGGCTCGACTATAGTCACGTCCTCACAAAAAGCAACAATTTGGTTGCGAAGAAGCCAGCGATAAAGAGGCGCCTTCAACGCCCCGTCGTAAAAAACTCTGGTACTCCGGAAAGCACAGTGACGCCTGAGACGAAATCCTATGGCTTTATAGTAGTTGGCAGGATGGGCGTATTTGGTGTTATTCTATAGTTGACGGGCATCGTCATGCAGGAGGCAGGAAAATATTTAACGGCAGTTAATTAATGTTACAATTGCGTGTAAGGCCCTTGCATGTATGAAGAACCAGGCATGCCTTAAGGACCTTCGAGCCCAAACAGTTTCCCCTTTTTTTGTTGTTGCGATAAGGCCTTTGTTTAAGCCATAATACGTTCTGCGTATGTGTGTATTAGGCCCTAGATGGGCGCTGTAAGATCTTAGTTTTGTACGAATTGAAGAAGTGTCTACCGGAATGGTTAGTCCACGGTATCCAACGCAGATTGGAATTTGAATGAGCGCACTATTTACACTACTTGGACCGCTACTTTTACTGCATGAGAAAACATCAGCAGCAACAGCACCACAGGTCTGCCCGAACAGCGTCCCAAAATCTCGCTTCGCACGCATCTCAAAAAGCTGTGCGAAGAGTTTTTCATAGAAATAGCACATGAAGTGGAGTAAACTAGCGGCCATCGTCAATGACCATCAAAACGAGAGTCATACAACGAAGTCATTCCGTTTCACACGTATTGCTGATATGTTGCAGCTGACAAAACACGTTCTTGCAGAGCCTACTTATAACGAAGCTCATTCGCAACCATGGCCTCGAAGACTGCGCGCCGGCAGGTTTCTGCGCCAGCGCGCTATCTCGGAGGCCATGGTTTGACTTCTCTTAGACAGCCGCACCCAGCAGAAGCAACATGCTCGTTTAGCACAACACGGACAGGTTGACGAAGAAACGTCTCCTTTAAACGCCGCTAAGTTTCACAAAACACGAGTTGCGTGTATATGTTTCACAACATTCCTAGTTTTTCTAGCTGGCCGGGCAATCTATACAGCTCACAACTCACAGCAGACAGCGACGCTACAATGTAAAGGCGCACGCAGTACTTCTAGCTTTTGTTCTAGTACACGTTGTTGTGTCTGGGACTGCTCGGCACTAGCGCCAACATGAAAAGAATCTTCGTTTACACTCGAGTATTCTATTATCCCCCTCGACTGCCTTGGCCTGATCACCGAAGAGCTCGATCATAACTTTGCAAGAGCTCTGGGTTCGCTCAAAGCTGTGGGGGAGGAGTGGGGGCGGCGGTATGGAAGAATGGGGTTTAGCGCTGGTGTGACCGCAACCAGTGAAGTGGCTCCCTACGTTCTTTCATTAGGCCTCGTTTCGTCACGAAGTGCTTCATGCGTGACATTAGCAGCTTTATCTCAACACAATTAGTGGGGCCACTGACATGCCTATATATCCTTATCTGTACAGGCTACTGTGAATGAATGAAAATTGACTGATTGACCAGACGACAACATTAACGACGGGAAAATAGCCCCGAGCGAGCATCCATTCTTCCCTATGGCGAAACACGTTGCCTATATATACGAACACAACATAGTGAACGAGAAAATGTAGCTCGGTGCTTTTATCCACACCCTCAAAATCGTGCATTTATTAGATGCGAAGCAGCTCTTTGACTAGCCTGTGTAACGCTGTCCCTCCGTGCGTCCGTACGAACGCGCCGCAACGCGCTCCCCTCGCCGCAGGCGTTGGAGCGGTGCCAAGTAGGTCGCGCCGCAGCTGCGCGCTGACGTCACTCTCTCCCTCGCCTGCCGCGCGCTCGCTGCAGCGCCCGCAGCTGCCGCCTCGTCCGTTCGCCCGCAACACCTGCCGCTACCGCCGTTCGCTCCGCTACCGCGACCGCCGCTCGCTACACCGCCGACTCGTCGGTTCACGCGCAAAATTAACACCATGCTCCCAAAGGGAACCCTGATGGGATGCGAAGCACCCGCTTTAGCGCCGTTCAACCCGTGACGCCACCCGTGCGCAACGCTGCTGCTTCGCATCCCATCAGGGTTCCCTTTGGGAAGATGGTGTTAATTTTTTTTGCAATGCGCTCCTTCCTTTGCTTGGTGTCTATCTTTTTTTAATCTGCTGTTTCCTTTCGCGTTTGCTTTGTGTTGTAAGATCGCATCATCGCGGCGGGCGCTTTATTTGTACCCACGTTTAATCAACGATTAACAAACCAGTTTTCCCCTTTCATCTGAGTCTCCAAAGCACGGAGTGTCGTGTAGACGTATCTAAACATGAAAGGCGTCTTTAATAACGGAGTCCTGTTACGGTTCCTTCCCTCATCCTCAGTCTGCGTCGCAACCGCTGGTTGTGCCGAAAGCGCCGGCAACACACGACCAGAGGCTCTTTTCATTCCGACAGAGTGCTGAAATGGGTATTGTGGCAGGAAGAACGAGAATCATGCAAAGCTTTTCATCCAACTCAACTTGCATGCTTCCTTGCATATATGTCATTTCTCTCTCTCCCAAGTGCCTGCGTGTTCCTGTGCACGTGTAAAGGTGTGTCGGTGTGCTTATGTGTCAGTCTTTCAATAGGAAAGAAGTGTAAATGTAAGGGCTCATTTGCTTTATTAAACACAATTTTAATGAGAACTAACGGGCAATGATGCCAAGGGAAGTACAGGGTATGTTATTAGAAGTAATTGTAATGTAAAATATGAAGAAAGAAAAGTGGAACAAAAGATAACTTGCCACCGGCTAGGGACCGAACCTGCGACCTTCGGAATAACGCGTCCGATGCTCTAACAACTGAGCTACGGCGGCGGTCATACCTCCGTCCACTTTATAGGGTATATGTGTGCGTTTAAACGTGGGAGTGTCAGTCAGCGCCGCCCGTTGCCATTACGGCGAGTGTGGAACACTCTTTTTGCCTGTTGGTGTCACGTAGCACGTGCGCTTATTACGAGCTGGCAGCTGACTGATAATTCCTCGCATACTACCTGAAAGCATCAAGTCTGCCAGAACGAGACCCTAGCTATGAATGAAGGAAAGAAGTGTAAATTCAAGGGCTCGTTTGTATTGTTAAACACAATTTTTATGAGGACTAACGGACAATGATGGCAAGGGAAGTATAGGGGATGTTATTAGAAGTAATTGTATTGTGAATGTGAAGAAAGAAAAGTGGGCGAAAAGATAACTTGCCACCGGCAGGGACCGAATAAAGTGGACGGAGGGATGACCGCCACCGTAGCTCAGTGGTAGAGCATCGGACGTGTTATTCGAAGGTCGCAGGTTCGTTCGCTGTTAATCGGTTTAGTTACAGCGGTGCTGCCGCTTGGAATTGAAACTTTCTTTTGGTTTTGTATTGAATGCGTTTAAGGGGTTAATAATAATATAATAATTGCTGTGGTTCAACGTCTCAAAACCACGATATGATTTAGGGTAGGTTAATGTTTATTTGAGGCACCGGCTACTACTCTGTAACTTAACAGTTGCCCCAAAACTACGCAAATAATGATATGGACGAACGCTTACATACTCAGTCTCCTGTCACGGTCTACATTTTTCTTGGTCCTCCTTTTGTTAGTGCTGCAATGAAAAAGTCACCACGCCATTTTTCCGAACATGCACTCCCCGATTTTCCCCATATACGCATCGTCCCCACCGCCAGCAGTACACCCGCCGCAGCAGTCTTGTCGTTATGGTGCTCGACTGCCGACACCGAGATAGCGGAACGGCATTTCATCCATCGCGGCCGTATTTCGATGCAAGCGAAATGCTGAAGGCCCATGCGCTAAGATTTAAGGGCGCTTTAAAGATCCCCAGCTGGTAGAAATTTCCGGAGCCCTCCACTACTACGTCCCTGAAAATCATATCGGGGTTTTAGGACGGAAAACCCCAAAAATTATTAGTGCCAGCTGTACAGTAGCCGATGTCTCGCGCTCCGTCGACTTAGCACAACGCTTCGCATCCAAGTAGTTCTCCCGAAAATTGGCACGCCTGTTTATTATTCTGCCAAATGTTCGTTAGTTAAATACCTTATCTGAAGCCTCAAAATTTGAGTTTTACTAAGCCAAAGCTACCTCTAGATTATAGTACAACTGTAGCGGCCGTCTACAACAAAATAACTTCACTAGCGCGTCAAGAGACGTACACGTGGCATGTGTAGTGTAACGAATAGAACGCATCATGTTTAAGCAAGAAGTCACGTCTAAGCCGGTTTCGTCTGCAGCGAAAGTTTTTTCGCCAGCGCTCACTCGTCTGCAAGGGCACCAGAAAGCTAACGAGGAAGTCGTTTGAATCGGTGCTCTACGTACGCGTCTGTTTCCTGAATATTTCATGGCAAATATATGCATCAACAATGGCAAGAGTAGGCAGCGACACTCTTTTTTTCTCTTCCGAGCACTTCTGGTAGAACACTTACTCCTGGTTTAGCAAATATTCGGGCAATGTTTTGTGAAAATCAAACAGCTACGAAGTGGATGGTTCTGGTTCAAGTCAAGTTATATTGGATACATATGATATCAGAACAATAATAACTAAGGTTTTACGTCCCAAAACCACGATATGATTATGAGAGACGCCGTAAGTGGAGGGTTCCGGAAATTTAGACCATCTGGTGTTCGTTAACTAGCATTGACATCGCAAATTACACGGGTCTCCACCATTTCGCCTCCGTCGAAATGCAACCGCCGCGGAATACATGTGAAACATAAGATACAACAGTTAATATGCCCTTATCATAAGTAAACTCATGCTCCGGTGCCATATGATATCGGAGCATGAGTTTACTTAAGACAAGAGCTTAATTAACTGACAGGATAATTAGCTCGTGAAAATTATTGGAAATAATTCATTGAAAGAACAGCTGTTTTTCTGATGAGACTTCCGGATCGTTGCGGCACTTCGCGGAGAACATCTCAACCACGCACTTCATTCTACATGGCCTCCGTGATCCACATCGGTATTGCGACGGCACATAATGTTAACCCAATGAATACACCAGAGCACAGAAACTTCTAGGCGAGAGCGCCACTGCCAAACACCCTAACTGAAAGAATAGGGTGGCTTCAATTTTTTTAAGACTATTTTTTGAAAGAGCTGTCGGGAAGGTTGCCAACATTTCCGGTGCGATCACGCCACTAACTTAATCAATAACGCAATCCAAGTTATTCCAAGACACGATCAATTACTTGGTTCGCCATTAGGGAAAGTAACGATCAAACCACGCCGCTGTCATTACCATCTCCCTTTCTTTACCATATGTTTCTTTGCCATATGTAGCTTATGACGCTGTGTTTGAATCACGTCGTGATTAGCTTAATCACCACTTCTCTTAAGTAGGCGGAAATACTTTTAAAGAACGCAAGTTCAATGAAGAATTCATGCCGTCTATATATAGTACAAGGTGTGTAAGAAAAACATGCCGAACAGCGAACGCCGCTTATGCTATCAAAATCCTTGCACGCCTTAGTATATCGTGCACGAATCGCTTTTTTAATGACCAGCTCGAACGCCGTACCATTCCTTTGATGAGGTCGTTTTGCACTCTCGCTAAGCACGGGAACAAGGATGGAGAGAGAGAGAGAAGGCAAAATGGGCTCAGCAACGAATTCCTTACAAAATTGTCAGCCATCAGTCTTCATTTTCCCTCCTTCCTCTTGTCCTGGATGTTTTTTTTTTTTTGTTCTTAATCGTTTCCTTAGGTATTTTCCTTCACAAATCTTTTGTCGGTGGCTGAACAAGAGATAAATGCAGAAATATTAAACCCCTGGCTCTCGTTCTCCGCTCGCATCTTAAATGAAGTGTTCCTTAAAAACTGTTACGATGGGCACCAAGTACGAGTCAGGAGAATGGGGTCACAACGTCTATGAAAACGAACGGCCCTGCAACGTCGAAAAGGGAAGACAAATGGATAAGGGCAAAAAAAGCATGTGGTGGTGCCTCGATTCCCGAATTCCCTGAAATACCTTTCCTTCTCGGTATCATCAGAGGCTCATTCATTTCCCGACCGGCGCTGTTCGTCGGGGACCCCTCAGGGAGTGGTCCTGCGTAGCTTGAAAACTGTTGTTTAAACGTGCATATATATATATATATATATATATATATATATATATATATATATATATATATATATATATATATATATATATATATATATATATATGCATGCCACGAGGGCTTCTCGCGCTTCTATTCTTCACACAGTTAAGCGTGAGCGGGGAGAGGGGGAGGTGGCGTTTGTTCTAGCACTACTTTTCTTATTACGTTTCTTCGATCGTCCCCACCTTACCGACCTTTAAGTTCACCTTGACTTTTTTTCCTTTCGCCATTTCCTCCTACCGCCCTTCGTTTAAGGCATAAATCACGTATTTGTAACTGCCGTCGCTAATGCGAACTGAATTGCTCGGCCATATGTTCCTGGTACAGTGTTTTCTTGCGTTATTTCTTGTTGCCGTATATAGAATGACGACGAACGCTATCATCATTTTAAACAGTAGCTAAAGCACTGCACTGTTAGACAATTCGCGCTCGCGCGATCGGCAGTTCTCAAATTTTGCTCACTGCCGTCTGCTAATACAGCGAAAGCTCGTGGATGCCCCCACAACGCAAAAAAAAGGAGAATATAACATATCTTTCGGAAATCGCATGATGGAAAGTAAGCTCTAAATGCGTACTAAAAGAGCGCCAGAACCTGCACGAAACACGCAACACAGTCTCAGCGAAAGCTGGTGAAGCGGCTTTTCGTGAGTCTACCGCATGGCCTGGAACCATGAGTAAGTGAGGATGAAAACAGGGTGGGGAGAAGGGGGGCACTAGGTAAATCAGATAGCGTTGCCACTGGAACGAAAGCCTTTCCCATGTCTCGCATATGACTCATTTCATCAAGGGGATCTTTCGTCAGCTTTCGAGAAACATATGGATACTGATCTCCAAGATGACTGAAATGTGGACTCTGATTCGGAAGTGCAGTTTCTGTTCCACAGTTATGTTTTAACATGTGGTGACCGCATGGCATGCCTCACGAAAACAAGATCAGTCCCTTCTGAGTAGCTTATGAACATACTTATTAAGAAAATAAACTAATAAATATCGGACGAAGACAGAAATGCGCGGGCCGATTCGCATGTGGCCCGCGGGACGCGTGGTGAAACCCCTGGTCTATACAACTGCTGTATTCAACTGGTGGACCAATGACGGCCACATGTTGTTTATTAATAACCAACGAAACTAACCCGGCGGCCAGATGGCATTGCTTTGTCTCTGACGTCAGCCCATGTGTGCTTAGCCTGCCATAATCATTTTCGAGAATGACCCGGCCCCCCCGCCTTTTTTTTTGTGAGACAAAGGTTGCCCTTAATGCATAATACTTTGTGCTTATATGTGTGACAGATGTGTGCGCTAAGCACCGTGTTGTGTATGAATTGAAGCACTGTCTTACAGGATCTTATGTATCCAACAGTTATAGCTTGGTCGAGACACTGTAACAAAGGCCGGCTTGCAGGAGCTGACGGGAGCGTTCCGATTGTAAACCTGAGCATGTCCATAGTAAATGCTACGCATTGGCGTCCATCACTTGGACGTAGCAGTTCGGACACGTAGCAGCCAGGGGCAAACGCGACCATTTCCCGCATTAAGGTGACAGCCGGATAGAGGGCCTCCCGTACCTTAAGCCTCCTAAGCACGACTTCCTCCGTCCTAGTAAGGTGAAGGGGGAGGGAACAGACACGCGGTGGGATAAGAGAGCGTGTATCCTGCCAGAGAAAATTTTTACGGGTTCCGAGTGAGCTGAGGGATTGAGGTGGGAGGGGGAGTGGATGGAAAATGTTGGTTAGCGGGAAGTGTGATTTTGGCCCAACACGAAGTAAAATACAGTCGAACCCACTTATAACAATATTCAAGTGCCATGAAAATTTCATTGTTATAACCGATAAGTGCTGTAAACGGGTTGCACGAAAAACTGCAAAGTAGGGGGACAGCAGGCTGCTGTGAGAGTTATATTCGAATTGGATATGCCGACAGACATCAGTGGTATGAGTACAAGAAAGCTGCCGATTTTTCGGACATGCTTGGAAAATTCGGACCCTTTCACGGGACCGCCAAAATCGCCAAAAAAGCCAATGTATGACAACGTCTGAAGTTTCGGACTCTGAGACCCTTCGAAGTTTCAACTTTTTACGCAAACTTGAATATCCGAAAGTTGTTACGAATGGCGTTTTCGGGTCGTTGAAAGCCGGGAGGTAGGCGAGCCGATGCAGCCGACGAGCTGACTTTTCGTCCAGGAGCAGAGCAGGAGACCAGCGTTTTGATAACAATAACAATGTTTATAAGCAGGTAATAGCAGGTTGATAGCAGGTTATCGCAGTCCCAGAGCCTGCCAGCACGACCAAGTCGGCTGGGGAGACTCTTCTAACAATCGACCGGCACGGTCTTAAATTAGGTATGCGGGTGAGGTGCCGTGTGCACCACCCGGCAGGTGGGTGAGGTGACGTGTCCAAATCCATGCAGGTAGCTCAGGTGTCGTGCGCAAAGCAATGCAGGTGGCTCCGGTGGCGTGCGCAAACCCCTGCAGGTGGGTGAAGTGCTATGCGCATCTCCAGGCCGGTGGGTTCCTTGCCATGATCGCCGGTGTTTGTCCGGTCGCAGGTGAAAGGTGCGGGGGGGGGGGGGGGGGAAGGGGGGAGAGCTCTGGCACAACAAAGTGCATAAACAGAAGCAACCGCCGCTCCCGCGCCATATCGAATTTCATAAGTAAGCTTTTCCGCAATGCCTCAAAGCTTTGCGGTGAAGCATAACAATAATCCGAAGCCACGCTGAAGGACATGGGCTTCTCGGCGGGGGTTCTCTTGTTTTGTTCTTTCTATTCAGGGATTTCTCATTCCATTACCTTTCAAGCACGGACATCCAACAGCGAGAAGTCATTGTTATAACCGATAATGCGACATGCGGGCATTGCTGTAAGTGGGTTATTTAACCATCGAAAACATACAAATGTTGACGGTGCAGCAGCTTTTCATAGTTATAACCAATATAATGTTAAAAACGGTATCGTGATAAGCGGGTTGCACTCTATTTCACTTTGAAACAGGGTCATCGCGAGAACAATTACGGTGAATGGTTGGCACACCGGCTACAAAAGCATTGTATGCCTTTAACGCGAACAGTAAGATTGTTAGTCTCTTGTAAATGCATCGTTGCGTACAATTTATACAATGCATGTTTCTTTTATTGCGATAGCAATTATATGGACACTCTCGGCGGAATTTTTGCCGTCGCCGTCACCGTCATATCCCGGATATTTATATGTATGTATATTTATAAAAGAGGCACAAAGAAAAATGAATCAGCACAAAAAATTCCAAAGCACCCGACTGGGGATTCGAACTAGCGACCCCTCGCTCCACAGCGCGCTCCCTTGGGCAACTATAATGAGCACCATTTTTTTCTTTATTGCTATTCCACGCGCCATGCTTGCGCTGGCATCTTAACGGCAGGCTATTTATATTGCCACGCGTGTTTCTTATTCTCGCGTTTGCTGTATTCGCTTTTCGCCCACAAAGACTGTCAGTAACGCTCGGCGCAGACCACGCCTTAGTGTTCGAGAACCTTCGCGATTATAGTAGATCGTCTTGTTAAGATTGCGCGCCGGACGCGAACCGACCAGCTTATTCCAGAGCTTCCGCGACGACTAGTGATAAGGCTAGAATGTTCGACGCGTGCGTTATAAAAGCCGGCGCGTTCCAACGATGTACAGTTGATCGACGGCCGACGCTCTGTTCGCCGCTATCAGTGCCAGCGTTTATTGCTGTAATCTCACCTTCAGTTTACCGGCCACAAGTTCGGCCTAATAAACAGTTTCATCTCGGACTACTGCCTACTGCCTTCGTCGACGTCACGACCACGTGACATCTGGTGGAGGTGCTGCCTCTTTCATGTACCGGACGCCCCCGTCAAGCCGTGAACCCAGCCCAAATCGTGACGAAGACACCCACCCCACCACGGACAGTCGAGCCAGCCGCAGACTGAAAGGACTTGCCCCGCAGCACGGACTTCTACCGGACAAGCGAAAAGCCACGGCGACGAAGACGACAGGCACGATGACGGCCGCTGTGTCCCCTGCAACGATCGTTATCCAGCCACCGAGAGAGCCACCCATTTTCCATGGATCGCCAAGTGAAGACCCCGAGACCTGGCTAGAAACGTACGAACGAGTCGCGACTTTCAACAACTGGGACTCCGACGAAAAACTGCGCCGCGCATACTTCTACCTCGAAGACGCAGCAAGGACCTGGTTCGAGAACCGGGAGTCCACACTTCGAACATGGGACCTTCTTCGCAGCGCTTTCCTGGAGACGTTCGCGAGCGTCGTCCGAAAAGAAAGGGCCGCAGCCTTGCTGGAGACACGGAGCCAACTTCCGAATGAAAGCGTGGCCATCTTCGCAGAGGAAATGACACGACTGTTTCGCCACGCTGACCCTGCTATGCCCGAGGACAAGAAAGTCCGCTTCCTCATGCGAGGAGTAAATCAAGAGCTCTTCGCTGGGCTTATGCGGAATCCACCAAGCAGTGTCCAGGAATTCGTCTCCGAGGCAACGACGATTGAAAAGACACTGGAGATGCGCACCCGACAATTCAATCGCCGCTCGACGCCAGGGTATGCAGACGTTCATTCCCTCTGCTCCGACGACCTGCGCGAAACGATCCGAGTGATCGTGCGGGAGGAACTGCGCAAGCTTTTACCCTCGACACAGCCTCAGGTGGACTCGATCGCCGACATTGTTCGTGACGAAGTCCAGCAAGCGTTGGGAGTCCCCGAACCCCCGCAGCCACATCCAGAGGCTATGACCTACGCTGCTGCAGTCCGCCGTCCTGTTCCCGTTCCGCGACAACATCAAGTCACCGCATCGCCGCAGTTCCGTCGCCAGACGCCGCCGCCGCCACCACCACCACGACCGACGCCCTACGGTCCCCCTGTCGGCCAGCGCTACGCGCCAAGGAAAACCGACGTCTGGCGCGCCCCTGACAACCGCCCGCCCGCTCTGCTACCATTGCGGGGAGGCCGGCCACACCTACCGCCGCTGCCAGTACCGACAGATGGGGCTGCGTGGTTTCGCCGTCAATGCGCCGCGTCCACAGCCAGGTGAACGACCTCGGGACATCGACGACTACCTCACCGGAGCACAGTGGCAAGAGCGCCGACCTTCCCGTTCGCCGTCGCCCGGCCGCTACATGTCACCGCACCGCCGGCAGTACACTGGCCCAAACCGGGCCCGGTCGCCTAGCCCGTATCCGGGGAAACTAGGGGCAGCAACCGATGGAGGTGCGGTTGCTGTTCGACGAAATGCCGAAGATCCTCCGCGGCCGCCGACGACGACAACGCGACGAGACCTGCGCAACACGACGCGAAGCAGACGAAGCCCTGTCGACGAAACCATGCGGACCGAAGAAAACCTGACGACGCAGCATGGAAGCACCGCAACAAATCGACGCAGCCGTGATCCGCTGACGCCGCGACCTAACCGCAACGCAAGGCGACGTACTAGCGACCTCGACGTTCTCATCGACGGCCACAACGTCACCGCTCTCGTCGACACTGGGGCCGACTATTCCGTCGTCAGTGGGCCATTCGCCACCAAGCTGAAGAAAGTAAAGACCGCTTGGAGTGGACCCGAAATCAGGACAGCTGGAGGCCACCTGATAACGCCGATTGGAGTCTGCACGGCGAGAGTCACCATCAATAACCCGGACTTATCCTGCGAGCCTCGTAATCCTACAAAACTGCTCCAGGGATGTGATACTTGGAATGGACTTCCTAAGTGACCACGGCGCCGTCATCGACCTGAGGTCTGAGACGATAACACTAACCTCAGACAAAGCGCCCCCGCCCCACGCAACGCCAGGGAACCATGCATTGAATGTGATAGAAGAGCAGGTGACCGTTCCGCCGCGCTCCAGCGTCATTATTTCCGTCGGCACCGAAAAAACTGCGAACCTTGAAGGCGTCATCGAGGGTGATCAGCGCCTACTCCTGAACCGTCAAATTTGCGTCGCAAGAGGGCGTCGCCGAATTGCGTGATGGCAAAGCAAAGGTACTGCTCACAAACTTCAGCCACGAATATAGGCACCTTAACATTGGTACAACGGTTGCCTACATCCGAGAAATTCGTGAACGCCAGCAATGCTTTCGCCCTCTCCGATGCTACCGAACCTGCTTCGACGAATCGAGGTCCCGGAATAGATTTCGACGTCAACCCGAGGCTCCCGAAGCACAAGCAAGACCAGCTCAAAAGTCTGCTCCTGCAATTTAAGGACTGCTTCTCGTCGTCGTCAAGAATTCGACAGACCCCAGTCGCGAAACATCGTATCATAACAGAAGAAAGTGTCCGACCAATCCGTCAGAGCCCGTATCGAGTTTCTACGCGAGAACGGGAAGCCGTAAAGAAACAAGTCGATGAAATGCTTCGCGACGACATAATCCAGCCGTCCAAGAGTCCCTGGGCGTCCCCCGTGGTGTTGGTGAAGAAGAAGGACGGAACCCTACGTTTCTGCGTCGACTATCGTCGCCTGAACAAGATCACGAAGAAGGACGTGTATCCCCTCCCACGTATAGAACGACGCCCTGGATCGACTCCACAACGCGAAGTACTTTTTCCTCGATGGACCTGAAGACAGGCTACTGGCAGATCGAAGTCGACGAGAGAGACCGAGAAAAGACGGCCTTTATAACACCAGACGGCCTGTTCGAGTTCAAGGTCATGCCTTTCGGTCTTTGCTCGGCCCCCGCGACATTCCAACGCGTTATGGATACTGTACTGGCCGGGTTGAAGTGGCAGACTTGCCTTGTGTACTTGGACGACGTCGTTGTGTCTTCCGCAAACTTCGACGAACACCTCCAGCGCCTTGAAGCTGTACTTCAAGCAATCAAGACCTCCGGACTCACACTCAAGCCAGAAAAGTGCCGTTTCGCGTACGAAGAACTTTTGTTCTTGGGTCACGTGATAAGTAAGTCCGGAGTACGCCCTGATCCGCAGAAGACAACCGCCATCGCTACATTCCCGCCACCCCGCCGACAAGAAGGCCGTGCGTCGATTT
>JALIZH010019696.1:0-17818 GCA_030522465.1 Rhipicephalus appendiculatus | reverse complement strand
CTAGAGTACACAATGCGAACAGTACAGGTTATTCTGGAACCTAAAGCGACCACCAAGAATAAATCTTGAACCTTCAATCGCCCTAAGTATAAATGCCGACGCGCCATCAAATGACATTATTCGGCGTCCCACGACTGTGCGCACCGATATGGCTGCGCTTTGAGTGTAATTTTTTCGTGGGCACAAGTTAGCCTAATAAAGAGTTTGCTCTTTGTTGGGTGTGACTTCTTTCGCCACCGGCCACGACCACGTGACATCTGGTTGAGGTCCTGATTTGTTCAAGATCGGGATGCCCCCGCAAATTGCTGATTCAAATAAGCTGGGAACTAGACGACGCTGAAGACAACCCGGCATCAACGAACTAGCAGCACGTAGAAGGGAGTGCATCCATGATACGGGCTCCTTCCGGAAAACGCCAGGCAGTCCAAGACATCGAACGCAGAAACGATGACAACCCAGTACCGCCAACATGTAGCCTTTACCAGCAACCAACGGAACCGCCAAACTTTTTGCGTATCATAGTTCTAAGACCCATAAAGTCTTGAAACTCCCATAAACGTACCGCGTCCACCGCGGGGTGAGCGACCGCACGGCTCACTGACTACTTCACTGGAGCTCAGTGTGCGCCCTGACCACCTTTGCGTTCGCTGTCGTACGGCCGCTACATCTCAACGCAACGCCAGCAGTTCAGCGGCCCTACCCGGCGTCATTCCGCTAGCGCATCTCCGGGAAGTCCAAAAGCAGCAACTGATGGAAGATGCGCTTGCTGTTCGTCGACATACCGAAGATTCTCCGCCACCGATGATGACGCCACGACGAAACATTAGGAACTCACCGCCAACCTAGGGGGAGCTCTCACGAGGAAACCTCGCGTCCCGAAGAAGACCTGACGACGCTACGTAAAATCAGCGGAATCAGTCGATGTAGCCGTGACCGAACGCCGCGACTTAACCACAACGCAAAACAACGAACTAGCCACCTCGACGTATTGTTCAACCACTACAACGTCCCCGCTCTCGTCGACATTGGAGCCGGACTATTCCACCGTCGGTGGTCTTTTCGCCGCGAAGTTGAAGAAACTTAAGACGGTTTGGGAAGGCCCCGAAATCTGGACTGCTGGAAGGCCATCCTACTAACGCTGGCCGGAGTCTGCACAGCAAGAGTCACCATCAAGTAACCAGGTTTATCAGCGAGCTTCGTAAACCTACCACAACAGTCCAGGGATTTGATACTTGGGATGGACTTCCTAAGCAATCACGAGACCATCATCGACAGGACATTTGAGTTGAAAACACTATGCTCAGAATAAGCGTTGCATTCCCACACCACGCCAGGGAACGACGCCTTGAATGTACATGAAGACCAGGTGACTGTTCCGCCGCTCTCTAGCGTCACCCTTTCCGTCCGGCACCGCAGAACCAACAAAATTAGAAGGTGTCATCAAAGCGAGCAGCACCTGTTCGTCAATCGCAATATTGCGTTGCAAGAGGATAGCCGAGCTTCGTGGAGGGAAAAGAAAACGTGATGCTGACAAATTTCAACCATCAAGCACAAGTGCGTCTACAAAGGCAAGACAGTTGCCTTTATCGGAGAAACTTGTGGATACCAGCAATGCGTTCGCCTTCGCAGATTCTACCGAACCTACTCATACGATGGCAGTCCCTGAGTTCGCATTCGTCTTCAACCCGAGTCTTCCACTGCATAGGCAAGAACCGATCAAAGTCCTGCCCCGACAATACAAGGACTGATTCTCGTCATCATCACGAATTCGACGAAACTATGTTGCCAAACACCACATTATAACCGAAGACTACGGATGTACACTCTGTTTGAGCGCGTACCGAGTTTAGAAGCGACATCTTGAGGTCGGGAAGAAACTAGTCGACGGAACTCTACGCGACAATATTTTATAGCCTACAAGAGAAATCGGGTGTCTTCCGTGGTTTAATGAAGGAAGAGGACGGAACCCTACGTGTCTGCGTCAATTATGGTCACCTGGACAAAACCACTGACAAGTATGTGTAACCTCTCCCACAGAGAGACGATGCCCTGGCTCGACTCCACAACGCGAAGCACTTTTCGTCGATTCACCTCAAGACCAGCTACTCGCAAAGCGATGTGGACGAGAGAGACCGAGAAAAGACTGTCTTTCTAGCGCGAGACGGCCTGTACGAGATCAAGGCCATGCACTTTGGTCTTGCCTCGGCACCTATGATTTGCGAACGCGATGTCAATACTGTGTCTGTAATAGAAAATATAGCTGCTAGTGTCGTCTAATACTACCATCACTGTGTCATATGAACTGGAATAGGGATACTGAAGAAAGTTGAGTGAAAGATCCCGCATTACCCGCAAATACGCTAGCCCTGCTTCATATATTTTTAATGATGAATGTATCATGGCTTTTGTCATTGTTGGGAAGCATTCGCTACATTCCATTTGCTGCGCCCCTGAGTAGTGCGGTTTAAACTGGCTGTGTTGTTTAAAATGGTTGTAAAATCGATATTTGCCCTCAGCAGTAATCCCAAAAATGTTCATCCTGCAATGCATTCACATGTAGACGAGTTTTTCAGTAAACTCAAAGTGTCCACCCAATCTCCTGATTAAGACGAGACGCTGGCTGACAAAAAGGTTATGCACACCAGTGAAAATTAGTTATAAAAATGGCAAGAGCTTCGTTTGGCAGCATTTGTATGAAATTGCTTGGTAGTTCTGTCGGATTATCCCAAACACCTTATTTCTGGGGAGAGAGAGTGTGACTCCTCCTTGCTTATTGACATTTTCCTCTAATGCATACACCTATAAAAAAAGAAATAAATATGATGAATAAATGGAGAAGGATAAAATAACGTAACACAACAGGGTATGTGTAACTATCCATTACAAGAATGACCATAATCACGACCACACTCGCACTGTGTTGTCTACGTATCATCGTGTAAACATATATGCTATTATTTTAAAAAAATTACACTGACATCGGACGTTCTAATTTTGGAACTGATTCACAAGCCAATTTGTTGCCTTCATTTTTTTTCTTTATATTCTGATTCAGACATGCATCGCGTTTTTTTGCTCTTCTGTACAAACAATTAGAACAATCAACAGGCTGCTGAACTGTTGTTTCTGACTCTAACATAGCTGTGTCTTCTTATCCGCGTGCACATTTATGCGGCGAAGTAAAAATTTTATGAAATACAGCTCGCAAACAGAGACGCAAACACACGCAAAGTTTCAAAAATGAACAGGCGCTCACTTACTTTAAACTTGGCTTTTAACAAAGAAACACGACACCTCGGTGTAACCTCAGTGTTGTTTACTCTATATCCCTGTGATACGATCGCCTATATGGTAGGAGAAAAGGTGTTGCCCTAACGTCCGACTATGAGAGCCCCAGAATTTTGCGAGAGATCCAGCAAGTTCACAGATGACAGCGCATTGCTATATGTGGGGTGTAAAACTTCTGTATGGCTCTACTTGTGCTTTGTTCAAATACAGGCGCCCAATGGCACGTTGGCTTCTTGAAGCGGCCCACATCTCTCGGTTGTTGCAAATACGCGTCTTTCATGCTTTTGTGCCTCAGTGTGGTAAATAAATAGTGGATCTACGAATAGCATTCAGGATGTACCATGGTAGTGTAAAAGTGGTGTTGCATGCAAAGTGCTGCATATATTTCGCTCATGCTTCTTACGGATTCAAACTTTCTTTTCGCAAAGTCATGTTTTTTAGTTAAAACGCCGCAGAAATAGTGCTAGTTCTTTTTTTCACCGTCATGTACGTCTTCGTCACATTTTCACTGTATTTTTGTAGAAATCGCGTATTTATATGCCGATCTGGACTTTGTTTATTTCAAAGGCTTAAGTGTTGTCTCCTTTACTACGTCACCTTTGATGTATGTTAAGTGCCGCGCAGATACAGTCACTTATATCGTGCGCGAGCGGCATTCTTTTTTTTTTAGTTCGCAGACGGGGACGGGGGATGACCGCCGCTGTCGCTCAGTTGGTAGAGCATCCGACGTGTTTTGCAAGTTCACAGTTTCTGTCCCTGCTAGTGGCAAATTATATTTTTTTCAACTTTTCATTCGTCACATTTTCATGATAATTACTACAAATGACACCCTATTTGCTTGGCTTTCTCGTCTGTTGGTTCTATCAATGTTATAATGAATTGCCACTCGTACCTTAACACAAGCCACAATTGCAATAACCTTTGTAGATTCCGTCGATTGGATTGGGTGTGCAGTATTAGCCAAGCCTCGCAGTACGGTGACATTGCATTCTATGTGGCCTCTTCCGGCAGCACTCACCCCACTTACAGTCACTTGTGTGGCGGCAGCGCTTATCATAATCTCTGACCTGGAACCATGTTAAATACGATTTCCGTGAAACAAGTTCGCTGTGATAGGTTTGTATTTAGTTAGTTACCAGGTGAACGTTTTGCACCTTGAGATAGTAAAATAAAATTTAGCGGCTTCATTAGCGACGATTTGGTCAACACTTAGTCGTATATATTTATTGCTGCCTTGCTGACAAAAATAGGCAAAAATCACCGCAGCTGTTTCGGACATCTTTGTAATTTTGAATACAATAGTGATACCTCGGTAAAGGAGAAGCACATTTGCTACAACATTGTGGTTATGCAGTCACCTACGTAGGTTTCGAAAGCGAACACTTTACTTCTATTTCTCCGTGGAATAGTAGCTGCATCTAGGAGCCAAGGATGAGAAACCTCGCTAAAAATTAGGTACAT
The DNA here is from genome assembly GCA_030522465.1 of Rhipicephalus appendiculatus. Classification (NCBI taxonomy): domain Eukaryota; kingdom Metazoa; phylum Arthropoda; class Arachnida; order Ixodida; family Ixodidae; genus Rhipicephalus; species Rhipicephalus appendiculatus. Next base: position 13,069 of record JALIZH010019696.1, on the reverse strand, counting down.
TTTGTGAGAAACAATACCGATTTACAAAAATTTCACTCATCTACTTCGTTGGACATCAAGGTTGGCGTGGCTTAAACAGTTCATTTGTTTCGTCAATGGGTCTACAAAATCTGCTGAGAAGAATTGCAGCATAGAATCCGTAGAAGTTCTTGATTATTTCTGAGCAAATATTTCTCGTGATTTTATTAACTCTTCTGCGATATAAAGAGAGAAGCTCTCTACGCATCCATATGGGTATTAAGATAGTCGAAATACATGAAATGTGCAGTAAAACAACTCACACTATCAACTCACACTATCAAAAGCAAAAAAACACACTCTTTGTCATTGTTACCTATGATCCAAACAGGTCACTAATACTTGCCTTTTTTTGGTTTAAGAATTGGCGTTGAACATAAAATGGTTGTCACGAGTAATGCAACCAATATAAATTTTAAGTAGAAGCCCATTCGCTTCGCTGCTACCTGGGAGAATGTTGCGTAACAAAAATGTTCGGCCAACACTTTTTCAAGTCTGAGTGCATCTCCCCGCTTTTGTGGGGGGCAGAGCAGCTGCAGAACAGCGCGGCGACCTCACAGAAACCAGTGCAGCGGCCCGCGAGGGCCTTGTCATTTTTTCAGCCTAAAAGTTGCATTTATTGTGCCACAGCACACACCTGTGCCTCTTTACCGATCGCTTATTTACACCAAACAATAGCTTCAGCTAAAATTTAACATAGTTTTGATATATATTGCCTTGAACAGCTGCCCGCGCTTCGAGATCTTAACAACAGGCACGTTCACACGAGCATAAGCAGTTACGTTTGGCAGGTCGTAGATACCTAGGCTTAATACACTTTGTAAATGTCAGCGTTGCCTGGCACGCGGATGAAACTTCCTATGTATAGATATCCTCATTCTACGGGCTGAAAAAAACTATTGTGACAGTAAAATTGAGCGAGATTCACACGCAGTCAGAGTGGTGGGTCGTCGCTATACCGTCGATCGTGAAAGAACCAGTTGGTCCCGCGTATTAAGGAGGTAGCGTTAAAGCACGCTTATCAGAGAATATGTGGTGTCAACGCCGTCCATGTGAGAGGTATCCATATGGATCGAAGAATAATAAAACAGGGTTTTCACCTTATAACCACGGCAGTGCATTTCAGTTCTCAACTGCATGACAAGATTGCCAGTAACTATTGTAGACTACTTACAATAGAATTCAACGAATTAGAATGATATTCAAATTCACGAGACACGCATTAATTAAACATTCGAAGGAATTTTCAAAAGAAAAATCAATCACACTTGAGACTACACAACAAGCTCAAGAGCCTCGACATCACTACTTCGCTGAACAGCTTATTCTCGTTAGACAGACAGGCTCAGCTTGCTTGAAATACCCCATGGAGGTGGCATGTCGGGCGAGAAAGGGTGTTAACATATGTGACCATCCGTGACATAAGCGCACAATCTCCCCACGCGTCACACACGGGAATTGTATTGCGAGTGCCTTTTTAAAGCTGGCACTGCTTAGGGAAAGCATTTAGCCATAATTACCATAATCATCATTATCAGCTACATCATTAACAAAGAACGCAGCTGCTAGGGGAGCGTATAGCATTTCATACGCTTAATTGGGTACTTCGGTACTCGCAGGATGATGGATGATGCGGCAGCGCATACTTCACAACTGTTCTTGCAGTAGGTACCCTAGGAACAGTGGCGTAGCCAAGGGGTGACACATCGGGACCGTGCCCCCCCCCCCCCCCCCCGAAATGTTTTAAACGCGAAGCATTTTGTACTGCAAGCACTTTGGCGTTTCTATCTATCTATCTATCTATCTATCTATCTATCTATCTATCTATCTATCTATCTATCTATCTATCTATCTATCTATCTATCTATCTATCTATCTATCTATCTATCTATCTATCTATCTATCTATCTAGCCGCCTACGTCTGCGTGCGCTCGTGATGGCCTCCTTAATTTGGGGTAGACCAAAATTTGTATGGGAGGGTAAGAGGTATTGACGAATATGTCTGGCTGGTCACGACTTGAATAACGGGAAAATGCCGGCGCCTACGTCGTCGAACTCATTTAACGGGACACGTTTGGCTCATACCCGTACACCACGGGCCGTACTATGCGGGTATGCGCCACAGGTGTTTGCAAATTTGTACCTACCCAGGAACGGCGAGGACAGACGCTGGTAATTTAAATGTGATAGCGTTAAGAAAAACTGACAACGGCAGCGTTGACCCGACGAATGCAAATGATAGATATCAGTGTCCCGAAAAGAATCGAACCCAAGCCATCTGCATGGCAATCAAGTATTCTACCACAGAGCCACGTCACGTCTCGAAACTGCTTTGGAAAAAGAGCCTATGCAGGCGTAATGTTGTTGAAACGTCAATGGTGTTTGCCGTGCTGGCTATCTGATATTCAAAACATTACATAAGTACTCTTACGATGGAGTCATGTCGGGTTACGTCAATCGTATACTTAATCGCCATCCAATGTAGTTGGTTTACGTAGCACTATACAGTGCTACCATTCTCGCAAGCACAAGCGCTACATATCAGCTTACCGCTTCTGGTGTTGGTAATATCCATGTTTCTGCTGGCGTCGTTACGCAACTTTGAACAACTGGTTATTTGAAGCATATGCGACTGTTCAACATATAAACGTGGTTACAACATTGGTACATATCTTGAGCGTCATTTCATAAAGTTTCGCTTGATTAAAAAATTACTACCCTGTCCGCTTACCTCCGCATGCTTCGCATAACATCAATTCCCATGGTACTTGGGATCTGCCGAATTTTTTTCCCATGGCATACAGAGCGAAAAATGACCATTTCAAGTTCAAGAAGGTCCCGGTCCCCCCCCTTCCCCCCCCGAAATCAAGAACGTGCCCCCCCCCCCCCCCCCCCCCGAAAAACTTTTGGCTACGCCCCTGCCTAGGAGTCTTTTACAATGGCCCACCTCACCCGCACAGGTGTTCCTTTTCTCGCGGCATGGTTTAGGGGTCCACCGAGAAGAGGCGTATGGGAAGGGATTGAGAAGGCGATACAAACAGGGTCCGAAAGCACTATCCCGTCCTACTATCATATGCTAATTCTAATCCTCCTACCCGTTTTTGAAGGGGTGGTAGAGTTGTGCCTTGATGCGCAGTTCATATGGTTTCATATGGGTTCATATGCTCATAAAACTGAAGTACAATCAGCACCTCTCTCAGATCTACAGCGCAGCAACCTTATTTCTAATGTTGGCATTATTGTTATGCGTGTTTTTCCAACACCAATGTAGCTGCCACGAGCGGATGGGATCCGAACTAAAATGTCAAAATTTGCCCTATGGGCGAAGTTATGAATGCGACAGCATAACATTTCTACATTTTACGAAGTAAGGTAGACAGTTAACTATCTTCTTGTCCTATCTCGCATAACTATCAAGAACACTGGTGCAAGGGAAAGTAGTCGATCCAAAAAGAGAAGCGCGCTGTCTCCTAAACGCTAGTAAGTGGAGAGAGCGCAACACGTACAAGCGCTGGAGTCATCTACTAATATCTGTCGAGATAGCGCGCGCGTCCACGCCCTTTTGATCAAAGTTCGCTGTTGCCGTCCGACCGACGCAGCCCCTTACCGGCACCCCTTCAAGCGCCTTTGCCCGATGGAGCCAGACGACGCGCTTGATCTGTACTTAAGCATTCGGAATTATTGGCGCGCTGATAGACCATGCGACGCGGAGGAACATCTTTGAGGTAAGAGTTTTTCGGTGACCATGACAGTGATGGTCAAAATGCGCTTCACGTGTCCATCTATAGAAACCCGACATAAACACCCCAATTAATTCGTTAAACGGCGATGTTTACAGAAGTGAGAAAGATTTTTCGGTCCTTCGAATTGTACAATTGTAGGGAATAGCGACACCAAAAAACTATCGATGTATTTTATCTGCTACTAACGAACGCCTCAGCATGTGAAAAGTCCACGGCAGCAGCCCGGATTTCCCTCGTGTTCCCACGATTCCATGTCAATGTTATCCAGGCCAGGTAGACGGCCACGTGAAGCTACGACGAAGTGTCGATATGCAAATACAGAGAGAATGAAGACAGTGATTGTGCTAGCACAAAAGTTGCGAGGAGGCTCGCCATCTTTTGTGTAAAGCAGGCCGTAACAAAAGCAACAACATAATTGTTTCCGTGAAACCATACATTGAGACAATAAACCACCGCCTAGCCTAGCACCACAAAATGCGGTAGAGCACTACCGGCTGTTGAGTCCGTTGTTCCGTGCATGGGCGCGGCGTGCAACCTCGCCAGAATAATACTACGGTCATGACTAATGTGGTCAGACGATTGAACGTCAAAGCGTTGGAACGCACGATCTAAGGAAAAACCATGGTTGACCCCTCCTTCAAAGGAATCGGAATAACGCGAAAGTAAAAGGCGGCCTCGCAGAAGTACTTGAATGTTCACTTTACAATGGTATCAGAGAACATGCACAGTGTCTATTGGTGTTTGACTGCCAAAGCACCGTTTAACGCAGATGCACCCACGTTGAAGTTTGCTGGCACATCGCCATCCCGACGGCTAATGTCCATGATCAATGATTACACCAACCTGTATGGTAGCTGTATTAAGGCGAAAGCCTTTAATGTCTCATGCTCACGTCCGTCCGTCCGTCCGTGTCCGCACGTCCATCCGTCTATCCGTCCGTCCGCCCGTGTCCGTCCGTCCGTCCGTCCGTCCGTCCGTCCGTCCGTGTCCCTCCGTATTTCCGTTCATCCGTCCGTCCCTGCGTGTCCGTCCGTCCGTTCTTCCCTCCGTCCGAGCCCTGGCACGGTGCCTGGCTGCCGGAGTGCGCAAACAGACGCCGGTCGCGCCGGACTCTACAGCGCTTGCGCTTTGCTTCCGTAGCGTCGCGGTCGCCAGCGTTTCCAATCATTCAAGGACGGAGACGCGCGCATCGCGTTCTATTCTGACTGACCCCTTCTCAATCGACACAGGCGATCGCGGAACACACTTTGGAATTTACCAACTCTCTGTCAATTTAAGCGCTGGAACGCGAATGGCGTTTGCACGATGCGCAAGGCGCGAGAAAATACGAACGCATGTGAACGGAGGCAGATTAGCCTCGCGTCTCGCTGCGATTCGCGGTAAAAAAATAAAAAATAAAACACGTACACATTCCGTTTGTGTACCATCCCACTGAGAGTGTAAAAGAAAAAAATTGGCAGATCCCAAGTACCATGGGAATCGATGTTATGCGAAGCATGCGGAGGCAAGGTGACGTGGTTGTAATTTTTTCATTAAGCGAAACGTTGCGAAATGACGCTAAAGATATGTACAAATGTTTTACGCACGCCCATATGTTGAACGGTCGCATATGTTTCATATAACCAGTAGTTTAAAACTGCGTAAGGATGCCAACAGAAGCATGGGTATAAACAACAGCAGAAGCGGTAAGTTGATATGTAACACTTGTGCTTGCGAGAATGGTATGCTCCTGGATAGTGCTTCGTGGAATAACTACAGTGGACGACGCTTCAGTATACAAATGACGTTAACCCGACATGACGCCTGTCTCATAGGAGTACATATGTGATGTTTATAAAATTACATATCCAGCACTGCAACCACAATTGACGGTTCACCAACATTACGCCTGCATTGAATTTTTCCAAAGTAGTCCCGAGACCTGACGTGTCTCTGTGGTAGAATACTTGATTGCCGCGCAGATTGCTTGGGTTCGATTCCTGCTGAGACCTTGATATTTATTATTTGCATTCGTCGGGTCAACGCTGCTGACGTCAGTTTTTCTTAAAGCTGTCGCTTTTAAATTGCTAATGTATGTCCTCACCATTCCTGGGTTGATATAAATTGTCAAACACCAGCGGCGCATACCCGCATACCGCGGCCCGTGGTATACGGGTATGTGCTACACGTGTCTGCAGGAAAGGGTTTGACGACGTATGCGACAGGATTTTCACGTTATTCACGTCATGATTAGCCAGACATATTCGTCAATACTTTTTTACCCTCCCATACAAATTTTGGTATACCCCAAGTTAAGGAGGCGATCACGAGAGCACCCAGATGTAGGCGGCTAGATAGATAGATAGATAGATATGTAGATAGAAACGCAAAAGTGCTTACAGTACGCAAAGAAATGCGTCACATTTAAAAAGACATGGCATAGTCAGTCGAATGGCCACAAGCTTTCGCAGGCACACTTTGCAATGTACAAAGTGTCCTTCCATTTTTATGGCGTATTCGGTTGGTCGCTCCGGTCCTCTGGCTGAGAGTCGCCAGATGCCGAGGCAGCTCGCACTCAGAGCGCGAGAGGCAGCGTACCAACCGAATACATCGGCGATTTCGGAGCAGCGCACCTGTAGCGCCCCCGTGCAGCCAGCGCGGGAAGCAGCCGGGTAAACATTCCTGCGCTGCATCGGCAAATGGCGCCGATCAGTTAAATGGTCATCTCCGACATATCTGGACGTAGCAACAGCCTTCTGAGCTCAGAACATAAATCTCGCGATCGTCGTCGTCGTCCGAGCTGCTCGCTTCAAGGGATTCGTCTGCGAGCTGTTGTAACAACAGCATTGACGTTTTCTCCGCCTTCACTAGCCACGTAGGTGTGAACTTCCCACACACACGCTCAAAAACGCCGCGAACAACACACGTGCACGGAATATTACGCGTCCGGCGACGTCCCCTTCCGAAATGCGTGCTCGCGCTGTCACTTGCCGGCAGCCACGTATCACGTGGTTGCCGGCTTGTGTCACGCGATCCGTCCTCCCGGCCAGATCGCGCCAAGCTCTGACTTCGAAGTCAGAGCAGTCGGGAGCGCTCCGAGTCGGAGTTCGACGCTCCGAAAAAGCCAACCGAAGGTAGTCCGAGCGCTCGAATTCTACCAACCGAACGCACGGCAACTTTTCAGAGCGCTCTACAGCGCTCGAAAACGCCCAAGCGAATACGCCATTAGCTAACACTGAGAGCGTAATTAGTGAAAGCTGTGTGACAAACAGAGAAGCGTGGCTGACTCGACGCAGAACTTGGGCTAAGGCTGTCCTTCCGCGGCCTCTTAAGGGGCTATAGAACGCCACGGCCGGACTAGCCGAAAAAAATGCCCCCCACCTCCCCGAAGGGAATCGTGAGGAAATGCGAATGTATTTCGCGCGCGCTTCACTCCATTTATATATGGTGGTTGTGGTTCGAAGAAGGAAAAGGCGCCTAATTTCTGCAGCCCGGTCGGGAGCACGGCGAAGCGCCTGTTTCTTTTTAATTTTTTTTTATTTTTCTTATTTTCATTTTTTTTATTTTTTTTATCGCGGGAGCTCCGCCGAGCACCCGCGATGCGAGCGCCCTCTCGCACCAGAGCGCGTTCCTCCTCTCCACTTTGCTAGGCGCGAGGATAAGCGCGCGCGCCCGCAGCTGTTGCTATGGGAGAGGGAGTGAGAGCGGAGAGATAACACCTGCCGGCAAGCGGACACCTCCTCAACCTATCCTCCTGCCCGCGGACAACGCCGGACAACGCCCGACAACGGATGCCTGACATAGCCCGACTAAGAAATGCATTCGCATTTAAAACGCAACGCACGACCCATATGCGCTCTAGCCCGGCTACGATTTTTCTCGGGGCGAACGTAAGCAGCGAACGCGGCGAAGGTACATCTAGTACTCTCAGCGAAGGAGGCGTGTGTCGGAGAGCTGTTTAAAAAAAAACGGCAGATCCCACGCACTGTGGGAATCGAAGCAATGCGAAGCAGCCAGCAAGGAGCAAATCATGTTGTACGTAATACGCATGTCATTATTTACATGTTTGGACCTGTCATTTGTGTTCGTCATACAGATCACGTCGCGCAATACAAATTTTGGTGTATATCAAGCTAGCGAACGGGACGCAAGCGCACCATGAGCGTGGCATGTAAATGGCATTGTAGATGACATGCATGCCAAGATTTTAATCTCACCACCTGCCAGTTATGTTGGCTATATCGTCACATCCCGAAATACAAATTTTGGTGTATATCAAGCTAGCGAACTAGACGCAAGCTCAACCGTGAGCATGGCATGTAAATGGCGTTGTAGATGACATGCATGCCAACATTTTCATGTTAACACCTGCCACTTATGTTCGCTTAATTGTTTACCTCGAATCGCGACGAGACGCGAGACCAATCTGCCTCCGTTTCGCATGCGTTCGTATTCTCGGGCTTTGCGCATCGTGCAGACGCCATCCGCGTTCCATCGTCTAAATTGACGGACACTTTGTCGATTCCAAACTGTGTTCCTCGAACGCCTGTGCCCACTGAGATGGGGTCGGCCAGAATGGAGCGTGATGCGCGCGTCTCCCTCCTTGTATGTTAGAGACGCTGGCCACAGCGACGCAATGCAAGCAAAGCGCGAACGCTGTTGAGTCCGACACGACCGGCGCCCATTTGCGCGCCCCGGCGCCCACCTGGCATCGTGCCGGGGCACGGCTGGAGGGACGCACGGACGGACGGAGGTGAGCATGAGACATTTAAGGCTTTCGCCTCCAAAATTTGGTGTATATCAAGCTAGCGAAACGGCGACGGGAGCACCATGAGCGTGGCATGCAAGTCATGTTGTACATGACATGTCATGGTTTCCATATTACCACTTGTCATTTATTCTCGTCATACAACCACGTCTCTTTATACCAAATTTGGTGTATAGCAAGCTAGCGAAACGGCGACGGGAGCACCATGAGCATAGCATGCAAGTCATGTTCCACATGAGATATCATGATTTCCATATTACCACTTGTTATTTATGCTCGTCACACAGTCGCGCCACTCAATACAAAATTTGTTGTATATCAAACTAGCGAAACGGCCGCGAGCGTGCCATGAGCGTGGTATGCAAGTCATGTTGCACGTGAGATGTCATGATTGCCATATGGCCACTTGGCATTTATGTTCGTCGTACAGTCACGTCACGCAATACCAAATTTGGTGTATATCAAGCTAGTGAAACAGCCATCAGCGTGCCATGAGCGTGGCATGTAAATCATGTTGTACATGACATGCTGCTCATGATTTTCATATTATCAGCTGTCACTTATGTTGTTCATGCAGAAATGTCTCATCGTACCAATTTTTGGATATATCGAGTTAAGAAAATGGCCTCGGGGGCACTATGGCCATGGCGCGTAAATCATACTTTTCATGACAAGTTAGTCATTATTTTCATGATACGACCAGTCATTCATCTTTGTCATACAGTCATGTTATGCCATACCAATTTTGGTTTAAATCCCATTAACGATACGACCAGGAGAGCACAATGTCGTAGGCGGCTAGATAGACAGATAGATACGCTCAAAGTCGCCGAAGTTCGCTAAGAAATGCTTCGCATTTAAAAAATGAAGGACACTTTGTGCATTCCAAAGTGTGTACGGAGAAAGCGTGTGGCCATTGACTGACTATACCATGTCTTTTTTTTTTCTTTTACACTCTCAGTGGGATAACACACAGACCGAATGTGTGCGTGTTTTCTTGTTTAATTTTTTACCGCGAATCGTGCCGAGACGCGAGACTAATCTTCCTCCCTTCGCATGCGATCGTAATTTCTCCCGCGTTGCGCATCGTACAAACGCCATCCGCGCTCCAGCGCTTAAATTAATGGACCCGTTGTAATTCTAATGTGTGTTCCGCGAACGCCTGTGTCCATTTAAACGGCGTCGGTCAGAATGATTCCAAACGCTGGGCATAGCGACGCTACGCAAGCAAAGTGCGAGCGCTGTAGAGTCCGACGCTACCGGCGTCCGTTTGCGCATCCCGGCGGCCACCTGGCTCCGCGCCAGGGCTCGGACGGACGGACGAATGGACGGACGGACGGACACGGACGGACGGATGGACGGACGAACGGATGGATAGACGGACGGTCACGGACGGACGGATGGACGGACCCGGACGGACGGACGGACGGATGGATGGATGGACGGACGGACGGACGCCGGACGGATGGACGGACGTGGGCATGAGACATTAAAGGCTCTCGCCTTAAAATATGGATGGATGCTCTGAGCAAGGCTGATGCTTGGCTTGAGGCATGGCCACCTCGCGGCGTGGTAAGGCGTTGACAATGTTGCACTTGTATAAAAACGCCCCGAATGGGACAGACGCATAGCCACGACACGTTGCAGGAGTTAATGGCGGAGGTCGCGCTCACGATCCATTACCTCACGTTACCGCTGCCACACGCTGACAACAGCCCGCCAAACAAGAGCACTGCGAGAGGAAAGTGGTAGGTATAAAAGGTGCGTTTGTATGGCTACAGGAGTATGTGGCCGTGGCGCAATGAATACCGCAACCGTCATTTGTTGTCACGGATCGAGAGGGTGTGGATTCGACAACCGCAGGCGGAATTTTCTTCTTTGCCGTCTGATCATGTGGATTTTGCGACGTCATTTCCGTGACGGAAATACGTCACTGAAGTCTTGGTGGACCCCGGCATAAAACACTTTCGTGTTAAAAACCCAAATGTGTGAAAATCAGAAAGAAACTGCTTATGACTCGTCTATTGAAAAATTTGGGTTGGTGACAACATTAAACACAAATGTTACCTGCCGGGGAATGAAAGTTTCTTTGTTAGTCCGGGAATTTATAAAGCCGGCTTTTGTTAGATGATATTTTATCTGTAGTTGATATTGCAATGAAAAATTTGGGCAGCAGCACACTTGTGGTGCGAAGACCGAGAAAAGAGCGGATATGTTGGCGCTCCCCTCTTCATTTACCTCGTCGTCAATTTCAATGCTCTTTCCGAAACCTTGGCATACTATAGTATATATGCCTATGTTGTGCTTCATCCCTTCACCTCTTGCTCTTTTCCCCTCCTCTTTTGTCTCCTCCACGTCATCAGATCTCTTTGATATGCATGAACATACTATGCTTCACTATGAAAGATCCCATTTACCCTCACTTCCCCTTCCCGCCTTCTTGCTATGCTATGCTATACGTTTCTATGGTACGTTTTTTCTGTTTCTTTCTTTATGTCATTCTGCTTCTCTCTTTCTTTTTCTTCTTGTCTTGCTCAGTTTTTTCATGTCCTGTTTTGTTTGGTTCTTTCTAACTCATTCTCTCTGTGTTTATATCTTTTTGTCTTTGTTTCCTTTTTTTCTCTCTTTCTTTCTCTCTGTCACAGCAGTTATGTCACCCATCAGAGTTATTGCGTCCACCGCTGGACAATTCGGCGCACGTGTTTTGGAAGTGAAGCAGAACATGAAGAAGATGACGAAGAGAGCACGCGCAGGTCATAGTGATGATTGTTCTTGTTCATGACTAACGGGGTGGGGTTTCTTCGACCATAAGAAGCTCCGCTGTTGAAAATTACAGACAGCGCTCGTTCCATTTCTTTTACTCTCGTAGATGTCGAAAATGGGCCTGTGATTAAGCTTGGCATCTTGTTTGGTTCTGTGCATTTATGACCGCCAATGTCACCGCTCAGAGACGTTCCTTTCTTCACAACACTGTTTAGGTGCGAACCGAGAAGAAAATCATAGCAAGAGCGTCAGAAAGCGAGTTCAACAGGGCTTGATAGCGTTTTGGCGTTGTACTTCGAAGTGTTTACCTTGTGGTAACTTTGCGCCAGCACGGATTGTCGAGACAACACACCAGGCACGATTGAGCGTAGTTTCTGCCATGAAGTTACAATAGTGTATGACGCGATGATGATGTACTGGTGAGATGAAGACGTACTGGTGTAATGCTAACATGAACGGGCGGGGCAGTTTACGAAACGAGCACAGAAAGCAGGTGATCTTCATCGTTCGCAACTCAGCAAAGAACTTGACTGAGGTGCCAGAAACTGTGATCTTCCCAAGAGAATTGTCTGGCACAATGTTGGCGATAATGTCTCGCACAATGTTGCTGAACGCCAAGTAGGAGGCAGGGGCTCTCCGAGAAGTTCTTGCGGAGACACTTCGGGCTCATCAATGTTCTGTGTCGAATGAGGTACGGGAATTCCGAAGAGCACCAGTCTAACCGCACTGCTCAAGGTACCCGTGGCATAAGACGTGATGTTCTCTCTGATGAGGCTGCAAAGGCGAAATGGTCGCTCAGCTAGCGCACTTATAGCCGCGAGGTCGACGGCTAGTTCTTTGACCAGGAGCTTTGCTGCTCCACACGCCGGCTCTGTTGTCATGTGACCAATTTCTTTAGGTACATTAGGCTTTCCCTTTAAAAACGCCGATAATTCAAGAGTATCCTTATAAAGAAAGGAGTGTTTATGTTTTATTTCGGAGGCCTATGACTGAGAGGCCAAGGCGGTGCCAATATACATATATGCCTGGTAACAAGGCAGCGAGCTGAAAGTGAGAAATATGCACATTAGAAATGTATAAATTGATATGAAATGTCAAATCAGCAATACGGTGTACCAACTAAATATTTTCAGTTTGCGAATTTATTAAAATTAACCGGGCCTGTAAGAGTTGCAAAAATTTGTCGCAGGCCTTCAGCGCTTTTTTTATACGATTTTGCACAAGATAGGGCTGAAAGTTAGATATTGGAACCAAAATATGGACAGGAAGCTACGGCTCCGCGCATCGTGCCCTTCGGAACTGTCTCGAAACCCTAGAAGAAGAATAATAGCATGGCCAACGTACAATTTTGAGATCTATTTACTTCAAGATGAAATTACAACAAATACTTCAACTGACGCAGCCTACAATATTTTAACGTTAGCGTCGTATTATAGTAATTACTGCTTAAATAACGACAATCACTGTCCGCAGTAGTTACCGCAGCCGCCACGGCTACGGTCACTACTCCGGATCGGCTGCGTCGGCGTCGCTGCCGCTGGGAGGCGGCACTCACCAGCGACAAGCTTTCCGACCAGCTTTGGGCCGTCCGGCAAGCCGAAGATGCCGCCCGGGTCACAGGACTTCTCGCCGGCATCTGAGGCACCGCCGTCATTGACGAAGAGTGGGACGGAACAGGGGTCAATCCCCTCTTCCCCCCCGCCTCGCCCGAAGGAACCGGACTTAAAATAAAGTTTATTCATTCCTTCACTGTTTTTGAATATATTATACAATATGCTATTATTTTTATATTTGCAC
>JALIZH010019695.1:0-55833 GCA_030522465.1 Rhipicephalus appendiculatus | reverse complement strand
ACGCATTCCATTTCTCGTCTCGTTTCCGAGAGGGGGCGCTGTCCCATAGACATGCGTACAATATGGCGGTTGGGTGAAGGTACGCTAGATGGCGTTGGCGGTGCAGCTGCTCTCGGATTGGTTGCTGCGCGGGGTTGCGCCGGGCGGCGAGCGCCCGCTATCTCTCATTCCCCGGATCGTCGCCGTACGAGTGCGCTTGCCGGATCGTGCTGCTTGGCGGACCATGGACGACGAGGAGCGCCGGGTGCGGAAGCCCGCTGCGGCTCGTGCACATCGGCAGGATCCCGAGGTGCGAGCTCGAGAGGCCGCCTCGACGCGAGCGCGGCGCCAGGCGGATCTCACACACACTGTCGCTTTGATTACAGCTGGGCGAAACCACTGAAGATTTCACAGTGTAACCATGATTGCTTCACGAGCTTCCCCCAACTCTTCATCATTCACCCCGTGGATATGCTGTGATTTTTTTGTTTTCTTTTTTTTTTCGCCGTCTGCGCCGATGCAGCTGGGGGACTTCCCACCAAATGCCGGAGTCTTTCTCTTTTGCTTTAGAACCGACGTAACCCTTCAGTGCGAGTAGGAAAGGCATACTTTTGCTCGATACATCGGCGCAGCTCCTTAAAAATGGTCACCTTAATGCGATTGTCTTAGCGCAGCAGCTCCATTCCCGATGATAATAAATGGTTAGCACCACCGTTCTAAAGCGAGGGAAAAGTAGGTTGCACGATTGAAGACCTTGAATGCGAGAACGCGTGCCTGTAGTTACGCGTGCCTCGTAGTAACGCCGATGGCTCATAAAGTAACAGGACATATAACGAGCAAAAAACTCAAAGGATCGAGCAACAAAAGTACCTACAACAATACGTACAATGGACTTTCATTGAAAATACCAAGTAATAACTTATCGCAACACTTTGCGTTACCAAAAAAAGCGCACGCAAACACTCGTTGGGGAGTTTTTACGCACGAGATTCTTGGCTACATTCAGAAGCATCGCGCGCAAGGAGAGGGCCGAGGCTCTGTTTGAACTTTGAACTTTTGAACTTTATTATTATCAAACAAAATACAGGAAAATGATAAGCATGTTAGCAGCATCTGGATCCTTAGCAGAATGCTAGTTTAGATCCATGCAATTTTAACAGACATAAATTACAGGCAGGAGATAGAGTTATACAATGAACGACATTTTAGCTTAAGATGCAGATTGTTTTGAAAAACATATGACTTATACACAGATACAGAACACATTGAAGAAGAAATATCTAACTTATACACCACAGTTTGAACAAGTTTTTTGGTTTGCATACTGAACATAGTAATACATCTAATATTTCTGTACATCTGTTAATAGCATTCCTGGTCAACATAGAAAACAATAGTTTAATATGATGTCACTTTTCATTATTTTACTAACCATATCAGTAGTCTAATAGAGCTCTTTGTAATGACGTTTGAGCATCAATATGAAGGCATTATGTAGTTTCACTTGCACTGGAAGGTTATTCCACAATGACGTTCCAACACTATAAAGTCGCCTTTTGCCATATACAGTTCTAACCAGTGGTTTTAGGAAGTCACCGCAATGACGGGCTCTTGTTTGCAATTGTGAAGGCATAAAAGGGAGCGGTGAAGAGGGACATCGCATGTTAGAGACTTGTATACCATTATTGTTGTTTTATAATTTATGACTAGTTGTAGAGGCATTACCTGGTGCTGTCGAAAGAGTGGTTTAGATGAAGCCATATAGTTTGCGTTTGATATAAATCGCATAGCACGTTTTTTGCAGGACTATAAGTGGCTTTAGGTATGAATCGTATGTATGGCCCCAAGATTCTATACAGTACGAGAGTTGGCTGTGAAATAGGGCAAAGTATATTGTTCTTAAAGTTGCCGCATCGAAGTACTGGCGACATTTGAAAAGCGTATAGCAGACTGTCGCGAGTTTTTTGCAGAGAGAGTCAATATGCATTTGCCAGCTGAGATGATGATCCAATACAATTCCAAGGTATGTTAAACTACTTACTCTTTCTATGGTTTCGCTCTCAGCCTGAAGCACACACGAGTCCAGAGCAATAACTTTGTATGGGGAATGAATTACCATATATTTTGTTTTACTGACGTTTAAGGCCAGTTTATTGGCTTGAAACCAATCACAGATTTGTTTTAGCTCTTTGTTTGCCATGCTTAAGGCTCCATCGATGAACTCATGTGCGCAAATGAGAGCAGTGTCATCAGCGTACATGATTGGGTGAAGTTGTGTAATATTGAAGGGAGGTCATTCATGTACAGAGAAAATAAAATTGGTCCCAATACCGATCCCTGCGGTACTCCCGATGTAATGGGCAAAAAGTCTGAATTAGTGCTGCAAAAATGAACCGTTTGTTGTCGGTTCGTAAGGTAGCTTCTAAAAAACTCTAGACTTCCCCCTCGTATACCATACCGTTCTAATTTGTTAAGTAGTATATCATGATGAACGGTGTCGAAAGCTTTTCTAACGTCAATGAAGACACCAATCACTATCATGTTGTTGTTTAGGTAGGAATTGACCATATCTGAAAGAAATAGCACTGCAGTGGAAGTTGATCGATTGCTCCGAAAACCATGTTGGCTATTTGTTAGTACAGTCTCTCGATCGAGAAAATTTAGTAGCCGTTTCGAGATATGTTTTTCAAACACTATATTTATGGCACTTAATACAGTAATGGGGCGGGGTTTGAAACTCGTTTGCAGCTTTCAAACGAAAATGTGGCGCTCTTCACGGAACAGTTGACTGTAGCGACAAATTGAAATAGTGAGAGAAATAGATGAAAATGAAAACGCAAGGGAGGTTATCCTGGTAAAAGTAACCAGTTTGCTACCCCGCACAGGGACGGGGAAATAGGGGGTTCTAAAGAGGACAGAGAGAGAGATAAAATAAAAACGAAGAAAAAACACACACACATGGACACACACGCAGGACCAGTGGCCTAAATCCATAGACCACAAGGGGGACATACATCTTCCAAAGGCTGCCATTTTGTTTTTACAAATATGCTTTATTTTTAATTATACAAAATGAAATCCATGCATTCAGATATAATTAATAACAATAAATTATTATTATTATTATTATTATTATTATTATTATTATTATTATTATTATTATTATTATTATTATTATTATAGAACGAGCATGAGCGTCGGCGTACGGTGACAAAAAATAACACTGGGCATCCAAGCGGCATGAGGTGGCGAAGTTAGTTTCCAATACCAACTCATGCGCAGACGCTCGGTTCTCTGCAGCTGCATCATTCGGGTTAAAGCAGAGTCATTCAATGCTTCTTATAATCACGAAACTGCGACCTCAGTTTCATTGGAGCCAGCGGCCGCCGCCAGAGCCGCAGCTGTGCTTGAGAGGCGATGTGAACACTGCTATTGCTGGGGCTGTGAGTGGGATATCATGGGTGTTTTAGCATCATGGGCGTTTCGTTAGCTTGATATACAGCAAATTTTGTATTGTGTGACGTGACTCTATGACGAACATAAATGACAAGTGGTAATATTGAAATCATGACATGTCATGTGGGACATGACTTGCATACCACGCTACTGGCGCGCTCGCGGTCATTTCGTAAGCTTGATAGGCAGCAAATTTGGGATTGAGTGACGTGACTGTATGACGAACATACTCGTAAATAACAAGTGGTAATATGGAAATCATGACGTGTCATGAGCGACATGACTTCCATTCCACGCTCATGGCGCGCTCGCGGCCGTTTCGTTAGCTTTTTAATATTCCCGTTAAGTTAAACGCTGTAAATTCACAGCTAAGTGCCAGCGGTGCCACTTGAAAACAAGGCAACAATACAAGTTCATACACGCCCATTCACCTGCCACAGAGTCTAAATTTGTTAAACTTTGAGCCGTATCTGAGTCCTTCTGGCTGTATCTTAACAGATCAAACAAATCGAGAATAGGTATTTTGCTTCTTTTAATACAAGAATATGTTTATAAGAGGTTAAGATATTCTAAACCCAACGATGCTTCTATTGTCACCATGATCGGAAATATAAAAGCTTTATAATTTAATAAAAAAGAAATACAGGTTGCTTGTGCAAAAAACAAAATACAAGCACGATCATATACTAATTTTCGTACACAAGCCACATAGACGGAACACCAATGTATCAGGTTATGAATAAGTTATTTAAGCACATGAATTATGAGCATCCACACGTGGAATATGGATATAGGTGCCGGATTGCCTTTAGGTGTTTGGGTTTTTACCACCGCCACCTGCTGGACATGAAGGGCACCCTTAGGTCGAATCTGTTTCTTTGTGATTGACGTGGTCGTTTGCTTAGTAATCGCCTTGTCGATGAGCGGAACCGGGGTTAGCGTTTCGTGAGATACGAAGGAAGTCCTTCAAAAATCCTTGAAAGGGCGTCAGACTTTAGCGTTGGCTTGTCGCGTTTCAAAGACCCGGATACGCCGTTGATGTTCAAATCATACGCAGTGACAATGTCCGAAGTGTCGAAATAGTTCGCTCACACACGTGCGCTTCGACTCAAAGTTAAAATCGCCACTGTCGTGCGCGGCGTGGCCCGCTGCCATTTCTCTCGCTGCTGCTTGTCTAATGGTAAAGAGAACAATGACATCATTTTGGCTCCCTCGTAGCCGGAACGGCACCGCGGCAAGCAAACCGTGTTAAGCATCCTCGTCCTGAAACAACGTTCCCGCTAGCTTAAACACCACATATCCAGCAGCTTTGCTCGCACTGCGCGAGCATTGTAATACGCGGACGGCGCGGACGATCGCCTCTGTGGCGCAGGAGCTTCGCGTTGCGGCATTTTGGTGCAGCATATGAAGCTCGCCCATAGCGTGACAGCTCAGTTTCGTGACCAGAAGAAGCACTGAATGGCTCTGGTTAAAGTATGCAATAAAAATGGTAGCCCTTTTTGTGCTAACGCATAAAGGTATTTCCCATATCTTGTGTACCGGCTAGAAGTATACCTCGCTTCTGTTTATTGAAGGTACTTCAGATTTCAGAGTTGGTTTTACGGAAGGTTCGTTGTGTTGACTGTCAAGAAATTCAAATGTGACGTTTGGAAGATAAATCCCAAGGGGGTACACTTGCAAGGGGTGCCACCCCCCCCAAGCCTGAGCACAGGGGGGGGTCAGGACCCCCCCCTGACCCCCCCCCATGATTTACGCCTCTGCGCAGGACGTTCAAATCAAAGCCGTTCTGAGAGGCCACTTGAACGCAGGAAGTGCAGTAGCGCTTGCACAGCCTTCTTCTGAGACGTTAGTTCCGGTCGATGGCGCAGGATTCGTTCTCCCGAAAGAGCTCGGTCGTCCAGTTTGTCAAAGCGTTGCAAAGCGACTCTCTCTGTAAACGCTACTGTGGGTACTCACACAGAATATGGTGAATAGTTTCATCACTGCTGCAGTGGTCACATACTGCGGTATCGGTCGCAGCAATCTCCGTTGCAAACTGACCCTATACGCAGGATTCATGTCGGGTAAGGAGTCACGTTGAAATGTGTAACAAAGAGTTTGAGAAGAGTAAAGTAACAACCAGGCGTGACAGAATACGAATTCTGTAACGGTCGAGTAGGTCGTTGAATGCTCCAACCCATCACAAAATCCTCAGGCATAATTCTTCATCGTCGTCAGCCACAGCATCAACAAAGGGCATGTAATGGCTTACAAGTGTGTAGCAGGTACCACGCTTTTCTGAAGAATGGCGAATAATGACATAGTGACTGCTTGCGTAGTGGGTACTATGCAAGTGTGCTTGTAGTAGTCGCCCCCTAGAGTGTTTAAAAAGGTATCTAGAAAGGCGGCTCTTCCAGCTTTCGCTGTTACTTCAGAACATTCAAAATTGCCGCTTGTGCATCCCCACCGAAGCCACGGGGAGGTGTGGTCGTGGAAACGTCACTGTATCTTGAGCCAGGCCCTAGCCCCCCCCCTTCGCAATTCGCGTGGAGGGGGGTGTTTTTTACCGCGAATGAATAATGAAAATGGGTGGTTTTCAAGGCCACTGTATCTTGAGCCAGGCTACAGGCCCGTAGCCAGAAAAAAAATTACACCATCTCCCGCTAAAGGGAACCATGTGTAGATGTGAAGCAGCGGGCGCTAACGCTTAGACTGGCGGCGGCGTTGACGCTGGCGCTCATCGCCGCGTTGCGCAGGAGAGAAAACTGGGGAGGCGCAAAGCAGGCAGTGATGGAGCAGTGTTTCCTACTGGAACATGCCAATCGCTGCTAATGGGCAATGAGAGACACAAGACTCCGACTGGACACAGAGACCCGCACTCCGCTTTTAGTTAACGCGCACGCTGCGAATTTTTATTGTTCAACAACGCACAGGAGAAATCTTCCACCGGCACCACCTTGGAGGTCAAGATCCATTGCCATATATACGGGATGGCCAGTGAACGGTTATGCAGCGCGAGCAGTCGGTTTTTTCAACCAAGAAACTCGCTAGCAGACGCTGCCTGCGTCGGCGTCGCGAGGCGAGAGAGGGGGAAGCGGAGGAGAGGAGAGAGAGGGGGTGACACGCATGCGCAGTGGGGAGTGTGAACGCCGTGGGCAGGGATGCGTAGAGGAGAGAGGGGGGGGGGGGAGCGTAGGAGAGGAGAGAGAGAGGGGGGGGACGCGCATGCGCAGGGGGGAGTTAGACGCCGCGGGCAGGGGATGGAGAGAGGGGGGGAGTGTAAGAGGGGAGAGAGGAAGGGAGGCGCATGCGCAGTGAGGGGTGTGGTTGCCGTGGGGAGGGATGCCTAGAGGAGAGAGAGGGGGGAGAGGAGGTTTTTTATTTTTTATTTTTTTCTTTAACTGTTTGCGCATGCGCAGTAAGGGTGGGCACGCGGCACACCACCACCACCACCACCACCACCGGATTAAGCTTCGCCATAAGATGCTTCACATCTAAAGATTCTGGCTACGGGCCTGTCTTGAGCGAGTACGAGATCAGAAGCACATACCGTAGGAGCCGCAACTCAGTAGGAGCCGCAACTAGCTTTTAAAAACACACTCTAATTAGATTTTCAGGGTGCACTCGCGCTTAGCAGTACATTTTCTAGTTTCTTGAGGGCTTGGCCTATCATTTGAGGCAAGAAAACGCAGTACATTTTTTTGTCTTTTGAGGGCGTGGCCTTTCATTTGTGGCAAGAAAACAAGCAATGAAAATTTTCGTGTCAGTGCCGCGTTAAGCCCTCCTCGAAGGAATTTCAAACCTACCACATAGTTAAGAGGAGCTTCTTTTGACAACCGTGATTTAAAACCTCAAACATCCCTCCCGTCGACTCCCCCCGCTTATTTCTTCTTTTATTCACGAAATATTCGTTCCCTTTTGCACCCAGAATTTCAGATGTCACCCCCCCCTCCCCCCTCATCCACAGTTGCCTTATCCGCCTCTTTTGTTCTGAATGGAGGAGAGGGTACGAAGTTTACAACGCTGGCGCTGAGGAACTCAGTTCTAGCATTGAGGAAGACAAGTCCACTTGTCGAAATGTCGGCTCGAGCACACAACCCCTGTTTACGGATATTTTCATCCAGTGCTTCTTCTACTCCTTCCTGCCGTTTTTTCATCATCCTAAAGTTATTTAGGTTTGCGAAGTAGATCACAATGCGAAACTGATAGGCAAAGGCGAAAAGCGTGGAATTTGAGATCAAAGGAATCATGTATAATTGTCTTGGAAGTCATAAATGAGGACAATTTTTGTGCAATCAAGAAAGACAGTTAGGCAACCTAACTTTACTCACGTCAAGCCAGTCTTCATTTTCAAGCACGGGACCTTTATAACAAGTAGAACTCACGGCCTTCTATTGTGCATATTAATGCTCTTCCATCTGGTTTACGCTCGCTCTTAAACCAAGCTGACGTCAATGGAAAAATAAGCTTCGAGATCAACGCTGTCAAGCGTGGCATTGAGATCCAACAAGCACGGTTCTCAGTTTCGGAGGGCCTATCGGATTTGGAGAAGCTTTTTTAAAGTTAACAGAAGATGACAGCACTCCTCAGTCTACCAGGGTAATCTCGTAATAGAGTTCTGCTGACAATGAATCAACAGTTTTAAATGCGAAGCATTTCTTAGCGAACTTCGGCGACTTTGAGCGTATCTATCTATCTATCTATCTATCTATCTATCTATCTATCTATCTATCTATCTATCTATCTATCTATCTATCTATCTATCTATCTATCTATCTATCTATCTATCTAGCCACCTACGACTTTGTGCTCTCCTGGCCGTATCGTTAATGGGATTTATACCAAATTTGGTATGGCATAACATGACTGTATGAAGAACATAAATGGCTGGTCATATCATGAAAATCATGACTAGTCATGAAAAGTATGATTTACATGCCACGCTCATGGCGCGCTCGCGGCCGTTTCGTTAGCTTGACATACACCAAATTTGGGATTGAGTGACATGACTGTATGACGAACATAAATGACTAGTGGTAATATGGAAATCATGACTTGTCATGTGCAACATGACTTGCATGCCACGCTCATGGCGTGCTCGCGGCCGTTTCGTTAGCTTGAGATACACCAAATTTGGTATTGAGTGGCATGACTCTATGAAGAACATAAATGACAAGTGGTAATATGGAAATCATGACATGTCATGAGCGACATGACTTGCATTCCACGCTCGTGGCGCGCTCGCGGCCGTTTCGTTAGCTTGATATACACCAAATTTGGTATTGAGTGACATGACTCTATGACGAACATAAATTACAAGTGGTAATATGGAAATCATGACTTGTCATGTGCGACATGACTAGTAGGCCACGCTCATGGCGTGCTCCCGGTCGTTTCGTTAGCTTGATATACACCAAATTTGGTATTGAGTGACATGACTCTATGACGAACATAAATGACAAGTCGTGATATGGAAATCGTGACTTGTCATGTGCGACATGACTTGCATTCCACGCTCATGGCGTGCTCGCGGCCGTTTCGTTAGCTTGATATACACCAAATTTGGTATTCAGTGACATGACCGTATAACGAACATAAGTGGCAGGTGGTAACATGAAAATCTTGGCATGCATGTCATCTACAATGCCATTTACATGCCGCGCTCATGGTGCGCTTGCGTCCAGTTCGCTAGCTTGACATACACCAAAATTGGTATATCGCGACGTGACTGTATGACGAACACAAATGACAGGTCGTAACATGTAAAACATGACATGCAAATTATGTAAAGCATGATTTGCTCCTTCCTGGCTGCTTCGCATTACATCGATTCCCACAGTGCGTGGGATCTGCCGGATTTTTTCTACACGTGCGGTTCCATCCTGATAGCAGCGTTCCAGGCTAGATGCCTACACTCTTAGTCAAGTCCCGTATAACGTCCGGTATATAAGCGGACATAAGAGGCACATTTTCATTTCAGCGCAAAGTACCGCACATAAAGCGGGCTTTCACACGCCGTTATGCGTGATATTCTCGTCCCGACAGAACGGGCCCGCTATAAACGGCCGTTAGCGGACACAATGTTTACATGCAGGCTTCTTGGAGCGAACAAAAAATGCGGCGCCTCTGCGAGAAGGGAGGTCACCTGACGGCTCGTAGCATTCAGCGCATTCTCTCAGCCCTTCCCTCTACTCCACTCTCTCCCCGCCGGCGGCCGCGGGGGGCAAAGGTTTCGTTCCTCTGTTGGCGCAATCGGCGCAATCTCTTCTTGCCTATTCTTCCGAGACTTCCGTAGCCTTTGTTGGCGCGCTTCTCAGTTTCCGTGACGCAACGGCGCGAATTACTGTTGTGAGTTGCTGTTTGCTTCAAGATACACGCTTCTACCGGCGTAAAAAACGATCCGAGCGGAGCGTGCAACCACGAGAACTCGTCCGAGTGTGACGGAAACGTGAGATTGCCCACGGCGGGGTGCGCAAACTGCAGCCATGAAGCCACGTCCCTCTGGGTAAGTTGATTTCGATTCTATCGCTGTGCCGCTTAAAAGCATAGCACTGTTCCTAAACGGCTATCACAATCAGCGTGGGAGATCCTGCATAAATACACAGGAACGGAGACGTCGTTATTCTCGGCAGCCTCTGCGACAAATTTTGTGTGGAATCCCGGTTCTAAATCGTAATGTCGATCTCACGTTCATGAGAATTTACGTCATTCTTTAACTGCGGCTATTAGTTAAATTTCCGCTGCAAGCATTTCTGCGGCCGATCGCGTGTGTCGGCATTGTGTTGCTATAGATTACATTAATTAGAAGCCAATGTCGATCAAGCTAGCATTCGTGTTGGGCCCAATCTCGTAGTCGGGGAGTGCCCCGTGGCAGAGGCTTTTCCTTGAAGTTGCCCCTCAGACTTGGAGGACAAAAGTGTTAATGCACCTTTCTGCGCATTTTATACCCACCGCGCCGGCCCTCGTTGGCTATAACGGACGACTATTTTCACCCTTTATCAACGGGTTAACAGTATTTTTCGGCTGTTTTAGAAGGTCATATGCATTTTGTTTCCCACTGCAAGTCCCTCCTTAATTAACACACTATACTTCGCAGTTAAGACCTTTAAAACTAACATTATGTCACAATTCTGCTCCGTTTCTTGCTGTAGCAAACGAAATATTTCAAAAAGGGCTTTTTAAAAAAAATTCCTAACCAGGTGACAAATACTTTAAAAATGATTGTCGATACGCATATTGCAGCTCACATTTGTCAACACTGAATTTAAAGGGAACATACGTGCAACATACAAAGTGACCTTTATTGCTGTGACAACACTGTAAATTCAGGAAACAGACGGTGACACAACTTTCAGACATGCATTAGTAGCACAAGTGGTCTACGAAAAGTTGTGATAATGGCCATTGTGGCCACGTCAGGGCTTAAAGTCTCCCTTCATTGAAGGGGGGCCCTCATAGCGCGCACACACACGGACTCAGCAGTGTAGTGATTTTTGATTACTTTTAATTTTGGTTGCATTGACTGTGGCATGTAAATAAAACTGTATTGAAGCATAAAAAAGCGTCATATATTTCAATGTTTAGGCTCACTGCTGATATGAATGCATGTCGCTGTTTGTTTCTGGCGTATAACTGACTGATCAATTAATTCTGTTAGGTGTTGGAGCTGCATGAACTTACACCTGCCGCAAGCATGTAGTAGCGCCTAATTCGCGATAATTAGTCCAGAGGTGGCTTCAATGGGTTCTGGTCCGCGCACTGTGGTGCGATGTCGGTTCATACTGGCACACGCCCGCTTATTCAAACTCTGCCTAATTCGAACAATTTTGTAGTCCCCTTCGAGTTTGAATTAACGAGCTTTTACTGTACTCCGATTGTTCTTCGGGCATTTATATAATGTGCCGATCTAGTCAATCACTTTAAATCTGGCATTTTGGAAAGGCTTTCTTAAAAATAACCCGGCATGGTAAGGGTTACAGATATGCAATCTTGGAGGAAATAACCAAGCTGCAATGCAAACCACCAATTTACTTACTGCATCGAGAACCTGAGGCACCAGAATGCTATGCTTCATTTCTACGCCTACTTACCTAAAAAAAGTAGGCA
Source organism: Rhipicephalus appendiculatus (assembly GCA_030522465.1). Lineage (NCBI taxonomy): Eukaryota > Metazoa > Arthropoda > Arachnida > Ixodida > Ixodidae > Rhipicephalus > Rhipicephalus appendiculatus. The sequence continues at coordinate 44,313 of JALIZH010019695.1, read as the reverse complement.
AAATGCATGCATCTTTGGTATTACACCAAACTGTAATGCCCAATTGAACGAATAAAAATTGACTAGTAATATAAAGAGACCAAGGGGACCTTCAAACTAATTCATAAGCATGTAGCTTAAAGCTTAGGTTCCTCGTGAAACAGTATGCTGTGCCAAAGCCGAACAGGGCCGTGGCCCGTCATGTGTAGTGTCTCGAGGAAATGCTTGCAGCAGTATGACGATACCTGTTATCCTGTTTTGCTTGTGCCACATCAACTCAACAATATTGATTAAATCATAATTAATAAAATTGGAGAGTTAATATTTCCTCGTGCCAGGCACCACTGCCGAAAAAAAATCAACTCCAGCGCTTGTCGAATGGGTGCTGTTGTGCTGGCATTGACTAGCTGAGGGGGAGCCGAGCCCCTCCTTAAAAATGGAGAGGTTGCTAGCATAACTTCAGCTAATTGCTTCATGGCACATTGCAATAGCGTAAGCATCAGAGTGACCACAATTGCATACTAAGTGATGTTGAATCAGTCATTAGCATAATCAAACAAAAATGTTTGAGTAAAGTGACATTTGTGCCTTTATTCCTTTCTGAAAAATGCAGGAATTGATCAATCTGGAGGCATCGCCATGTTGCAGCAAGCCAGTACATCTGGAGTGGTGGCACCAAATACAGAAGTGGAAGAGGTGCTGCACTTTCTGACAAGACTGCATGTGCATTTTCAGTGCGGCATTTTTTCTTATCTTGCAGTGAATTTACGACACTTGCTGGCCACTCAAAAGGCCACCAACATGTGGAAATGCCATGTTTGTGTGTACAATATGCCACTCTAACTTTGCTTACCTCACACACTGCCAAAAGCATCACAGAGTATGCAGAAGAAAATGTGGAGGTCAGAATAATCTAATGCAACGCAGTAATGATGATGAAGGCAATATTCAAGCCAGTGCTGCATATTTGAATGAAGCTGATAAACGAGCTACAGTGTATGAGATGTTGACGAGACTTTGGAGGCGTCCTAAAGGCCATCGCAGGTGCGTTATAACATGGTCATTGATGGTGTCGTTCCGAAGGTAGATGATATGTTTACTGTCGCTTGTGCTTTCAACTGTGAGCTCATAAAAAATGACGGTCTTCGGAAAAAGCTCTACCAAAATGCACAAATTTTTGTGCCACCTACTAAAGGCATTCTTTGTGGAGGGGCAAAATCCAGTATTATATCATAAAGCTTCTTGATCTCCTACGAATCCAGCTCAAATATCCCTGAAATGTTTTTGGTGTACTTATGACAGTTACAGGAGATGCTTTGGCTACTCGCTCATTGGCAGGATTGAAGTAGTTGTTCAGCCCTCTGGCTTGCTGTTACTGTCGCACCTTCCTTTAGTCCACGGTAGAGTATGCACACTACACATGCCATAGAAGGTAGCATCACAGCACAGGTGAAAAAGCTTAGTTACTACAAACCTCGTACAAAACCAAATATTGTCTAAAGAGTCTGGGACAAACAGCGATCCATTGTTCACAACTTTACTCTTTTTATCCGTTATGAAAGAAATATAATATGATCCAATGCATGTTCCGCTGGAAGGCAGCTTGCCAAAAGGAATAGCTCCTTTTTTGTGTCTTGCTATCAGGGATAAGGTATGGCTCACAGTGATGCTAATTAACATGGCCATCACTAACCTTTAGTTTTATTGTGTAGTGATAGTGGTGGTGGTTGTGATATTCAGCAGGCAGGGTTAGCCCGGGCTTATGTAACAGACAATGATTCCATTTGAGCATCTTGTAAATTGTAGGGTCTGTCACCATATGTTAAACAGCCCCGTGTCTCGTAGGAAGGTAATCAAAGTTCATTTGCAAGCTCCTTGTCGTTGCCACAGGCCCTTTAGGAAAAGTGACATCTTCAAACGCCTGGTGCCAATGACCACCCCTTTGCTGGATGGGAACCATTGCTTTTCTTACCCTGTCAAACTGCGGTCAAAGCGAAATAAAATGTTCCATGGCACTGATGTCACCGCAGAAGGCACAGAGTAGGGGGGAAACACATTGCGCAGTCTTGAATGACCAAGCGTGCAGAGTCTGTTCTGATGTGACACAACAGCGTCGCTTGTTCATGAGCAAGTCCGCAGATCGCACATGCTTGATGTGGAATCTTGTAGACCGCCCTGAAGTGTTCGCGGAGTACAATTATGTAGTTCGGATAAATCTTGGGAGCTCTTGCTTTTGGGACACATGTCCATGCTTCACGTGGAAGAGCATCAACCTTTTCATTGCCGAAATGGTTGTGTTCTTTTCATTCATCATTGGATGCTCATGTTGGGGAAGGCACTGTTTAGTGAGTGCACACTGGTTTTATTTTACTATATATGCAGTCGTACAGAGAGTACTTCCAAATGCATTGGAAAAACACTCCTCAGAGCGGCCGTCATCTCGTCTTCACGCGACTGCTCTTTGAGACTTGTCAACATTCACCCTGCTTCCCCATTCCCAATTAGTGTTTGTTTATGCTGTGGCATCGCACTTTCCCGGATGGGGTTGATAAAAATGACACAGCAGGCAAGCTCGTAAATCTTTCTCTTGCCATCAAACGAAACAAAAAACAAAGCACGCTCAGAGTTGCACAGTTCAGAGCGTTTCTTTGAAACCCATGGAAATGAAGCAATGTTTACAAACGTATGTGCTAATCCACATTGTTGAGCAAGTACAGAAACATGGGCCAGCACATCATTAGTGGCCAATGAGAATAGAGGCAAAACATTTTCTGCTGAAGTTGACCGCCATTAATTTTTAATTTCAAAAGCATGCCACTCTTTGTTAGCAATATCATTCCAATTAATGGACGTAATGAACTTTGGAATGATGATGACACACCGAAAACAGGATATGCAAATACCAAAGTGCCACTTTGTACTCCTTTTTAAGATTGGCTCTTTGCGACGAGGAAAAATGTGACTTGTCATTGCAAGAGGCATCAATTCAATATGTTGAGATCAGATAGAATAATGTAGCAGGGCACGTCATTGAGCTGCCATGCTTTTGTTGGGTATGTGACATTGTGTAGTTTAATGACAAAGTTTTGTTGAACTGCAGTCAATTGGTGACAGTAAATGCCTTTGTAGGAGGTGTCAGGGGCTATGAGGCTGTTTTGTCAACTGAAGGCTTGCTCGTCCCCTGGCCCATGTTTACATATTGAAGCAGTAGTCTTAAAGAGCTCATTTTACAGAAATTCCACTGTTGGCATCGTTGGTTGTGGGTGACAAAATTGACATTGTCTATTAGCTAAAAATCGAGATAGATGCAAATAATAAAAAATGTTCGGTTCAGTGGTGATCGAACCCAGAATTTCTGCATGGCATGCAGGTGTACTACCACAGAGCCACGCCAGCGTTTGAAACTGTTTCTGAAAAAAAAAAGAAAAAAAAACCTATACGAGTATCTTGTGAAGAGCTTTTGCACGAGAGAACCAGGGGCATGAAAGAAAACAAAGCACGAGACCAGTCCATAGTCTGCGCTTGTCTTGTGTTTTCTTTCTTTCACGTCCCTGGTTTTTTTGCGCAAATGCTCTTCACAATGGATTACCAGTTCACCCAACGCTCTGTTCATCGAATGTCATGTAATGTAAGAAGTCTCTTTGACATGTTATATTGCGTGGCAGAAACGTGTAAAATCTCATTAGGTGATTAACGAGCGAGGGGTTTAAAGGCCCAGTCATTACAAGGTAAGTCTCCCTTTCCGGAGCTGTACTGAGGTATGGGGGCAGAGCCACTTTTCTTTTTGTCGTTTGTTTCCTACGTCATTTCAGTTTTTTTTTCTTTCTTTTTTTTCACGCTGAGCAACTGCATGTTTTCTGCAGTCATTATCATTTTTTTTCTCTTGTGGGTAGGGACAACACTGTGCGAAGCATGGACCCGACAGGCTGAGAGGGGCAAATTTGATCGCAGGTTTCATCACGACATAGGGTGCTGCTGCATCGTGACTTTAAATCGTGATTTGGCTGACATCCGAGTCAAACTCGATCTGTGTCGGCCCTGGTTGCGATCAAAAGTGTCCGTCCGACACTAGTGTTATTGCATGGTGTGATAGCAAGCTCGACGGCACGCAGAAGTTCAAGCCACTGCTGTGACAGCTGTGATGACGGTGGCAAAATGACCCACAGTTTGTTGCTTTTGTTGCTGCAACATAGCTCGATTTATTGTTCATGTGCCTGTGATGCACGAATAAAGAATGGATACGGCATACAACCAGCCTGAGGGCCACCGTTCCAGTGTTTTATATAAAAAAATCTAAACTACCAAGTACTGCATGATACTGGAACGTGTCAACCTGATGTCAAACACGTACCACGCTTAATGCAGGATACGGTCGACGTTGGATGCATTTTCGTTAAAGTACTAACTTCTTTAGCGGGCATTAACTAATACTCCACTCACCCAGCTCGCTCGTCAAGCACTTTAAGCTTAATTTCAGAGTTCATTACTGAACTCTGCTGATGTTTGGCCAGCACTCAACTGAGTCCAGTTTCCATGACAGGTTCTTTTGGAGAACACAAGAGGCTTACGTTCGAAATCACGACAAATCTTTGGAAATATTACGTGCTCCTCCAACGACCTGCATATCCACCGTATAACAGCCGTCACCACGATGGCTCAAACTTCTTCGTGCCATTGAGCTTGCTTTCACAACGGGCAATAATACCGATGCCACACGGAATCTTTTGATTATGATCAGGGCCAACACACATTGAGTTTCAACTTGGACGCTAGCCAAATGGCGATTAAATGTGGTCATGCAGCTGCACCTCAGACTATGTCGTGATCAAACCTGCGATCAAATGTGTCGTGTCAGCCTCGTTGGGTCCATGCTCTGCACTGCGTTGTCCCTACCCGTGCAAGAAAAACAAGAAAAAAAAGAATGATAATGTCTGGAGGAAACGTACAGCCGCTCAGAACGAAAAAGAAAAAAATAAAGAAGAAAAAAGACAAAAATGACGCCAGGAAACAAACAAAACCAGGAAAAGGTGTCCACTGAAAACCAAGGTGTCCACTGAAAAGTGAAGCCATGCTAGTGATTGAAGAGGCAATGTGAATGGGGCCTCATTACAGTATCGCGTTCTACTCTTGGAAGCGAAGCTCAAGCGACCTCCATGTTTTTCAAAGGACAATAATATTTCATACATCTCAGTGCATTTACACAACATCTCATGTTGAGGCTAGGTAAATAAATTGTCTGCATAGCTAGCCACCCAAGAGGGAGAGAGAAAAAGATTAGTTTTATTTCAGCGCCGCTGCAGGATGTCTGGGAATTAGGGTAGTTTGGAAAGGTTGTGGCCTATGACTGAGTTCTGTTTCAAGTAAGGTCAGTGAGTGTTGCAATGAGCTTGTAGCGCCCACTGTTACCGCAAGGCACAGACGCTTAGATCAATGAGCTCAGCTGGCGTATTGGCGCTGACAGCCAAAGACAAGAAAAATAAAAAGGAAGCTCGTGTTCGAGCCGCGAGCTCGGCATGAGCAGTTGCATTCAAGCAGTCGGCATCGCTGGTTGTGTTCTAACCGTGCGCTCTACTGCGACCCCGACGTTTCCAACTAGCTCAAGGGCCGTTGTAAGCTCCAATATAATATTTCAGCCACATTTTTCTCGTTTAATCAGCCACTTTTCACAGGTGTGGGTCTTTTTGATAGTGCTTTAAGCATTGGTAAAGATGCCGGTTGACTAAATAATGAAACCAACAGACAGTGAAGCCAAGGAACGTGTTGGTATTGGGTATTTAATACCCTATAAAGTGCACGGGAAAGTGACCACTGCCATAGCTCAATTGGCTGAGCATCAGACGTATTACTTGAAGGTTGTAGGTTCGGCATTTACCGATGGCAAAGTTGCTTTTTTGTCCTCTTTAATTCCTTTCCATTTAGGTTATAATTACTAAGCTACAGTAAAAGACTACAAATAATGTACTTTCCTTGGCTGTGTTGTTTGTTGGTTCATTAGGTTTTGCATTAGTCGGCGTCTAACAAAAAAACGAGCTTTTATGCATTCTCCTTCTTTCGTCCATTAATAGCGAGGGCCTTGTTATTGCAGACTTTGTTACCTTAGGTGGTGTGTGAAGTTTTATTGGTCAGCTGCCAGTTTTTAAAAAAGATCACATGCTGCCTGACGCCCTAGAAGGGAGGAAGTTTGGGCGTGTTGGTAGTTCATCGTACTTCAGATACCATAGCGCAATAAACGAACACGATACAAGGGTGCTATTCTGGACATTGTCAAATTCCGCCATGTTGTCAAATTCCGCCATTAGCCTGATTTGATTGGTCACGCGAGGTCGTTCGTCTTGTGGCGCTGTAATAGCGTTACGACACAGGAATTCGCGATGACGTAACGTGAGAAAAAAAAGTTATTTTTTTCCGAAGTAGCCGTTCACCGTGCTCTGCCATGTATAAAGAAAGGTTTGGACTGAATAATGAAACCGAAATGTGGTACTAAGCTGTGCGTACGATGAAGTTGCGGTTTGTCGAAAGTACTGCTCGCTTGACGATGAACCGTCATGTCTGTAACATGATTGGACATTGAACTCATGGTGGTAGTTGCGTCACAGGGCCTCACTCTTTGTCGCGTCAAAATGACGTTACGTGACGTTGCATCCCGCCAAATTTGCTGCTTAAAATGTGAAAACGACGAAGTGCCCCAAATTGGCCGCCATATTGTTGTAAATTGAGTTGCTTGCGGTTGCTCGTTCGATGTGTCGCCTCCCATACGTATGAGTAGAGGTCATTCTGTAAATTACTTTGCTAACATGTTTGGCTTAATATTATCACAAAGTAGTGTATGTAAAGTTTGCTTGTAAAAATAAAAGCTTGTTACTTCATTTGACTTGTTCGATGTTGTGGTTCTCGCCGCAAGAGAACGCTTCATACGCAGCAGAAAATGGCGCTGTCCTTGGTCGTGCGGTAGTTGGAGGTGCAGAAGCGAAAGTAATTCCGCGATACTTTTGCAATGCTCGATGAATCGTTTCGACTGCGGTGCCGGCTGACGACAAGCATGGTGCGATGACTGCGCGGGAAGCTTCGCCAGGACCTGGAGAGGCGGCGTACGGGCACGAAGAACAGCCCCGACCATTGATCTCCAAGTGCTTTGTGCCCTTCGCTTCATCGCCACCGGCATTTACCACGGCGCGATCGCAAATGACGAGGACGTGGCGACGAGCCTGTCCAGTGCGAGTCGCACGATTAATGCTGTCGGGGAAGCGATCGTCGAGCGCGTCGGCGTTATGTGGATCACCTTCCCTGCCAGCGCGGAGGAGCCGGCCGCGGCGAAGGAAGGCTTCGTCCACATGGATTCAAGGTTTCAAGGCTGCCTACTTTTCCAGAAACGACTTTTACACCCTCAACGTCATAGTGGTGAGGACAAATTTCATCTTATTTAAAGTTGTGCATGCCGTTAGTAGAGAATGCGAAGGAGGAACTTGAAAGACAGCTTTTGGCCACTGCCCCATTTTTTAACGACATTTTCCGTGGCTCGAACTTCAGTGATAGTAAAGAATGCAGTATTCGCGGTAGACAAAGTTTACGTCACTATTTAGCTTCGATAGAAGTGACTTGATGACACACACAGAAAAAAAGGTTCATCGTGCTTCATACTTGATCGCGGTACATGCCTTGTATTGAAGAGATGTAATCCATGAAAGGAAACCAGACGTACTGGGTGCGCCCCAATTTCACAAACATTGATATGCAGACAAGCAGTAACTGCCACGTATGAAATGAGAGATAGAGGTGTCGAAGCTGCGCTTCAAAATCAAATGTAGAGAAATAAGTTCGCTGCACCACTGAATTACGGTTGTACTGCGTGTGGCTCGCTGTATTGCTGTTGCCGACTTTCTTCCACTGCACACAACACTTTGCAGGTATCTGACCAGCGTTGCGGATCACTGCTCTGGTACCTTGAGTTTGTACATGACATATTTGCGTGGAGGGCATCTGCTTTGAGCCGATGCTTAGGCAGTGGACGCCGTGGTAGTTGATAGGTATGCAAGCTTGAGAATGCGTGTATTGTGTTTAATGTAGCAAAGGCATTAGTCATGATTCTTTTATTACTTGCTGCGTGGTTCCCAACTTCTCAAGTATGTTTTATCCTCTGAATTTCTGCCCCATATGTTAGTACTGGCAGCATACCCCAGTTGTACACTATCTTCTCTGGTGGCGCCAGTGTTTCCTTGATTGAAAAAATCTCTCGTCCACATATCTTACAAAACAAATCGCACTGAGAGCCCAGGCAGCACACAATAATCCATCTCGTTCTCAGTGTATAATTGCAACTTGTCTTTCTGTGGTCATGGGAAAGACTGCTAGTGCAATAGAAAAGTCAAGCATGAAAGAAACTTCCATGACGACATCGTGTGATCCTTTATTATAAAGTGATGAAATAGTATAAATAGTAAACATGTCACGATACAGAAATGAAATGCTACATTCAGAGGCTATGTTGATTAAAAGAATGGATGAAATTGAACTGCCTTAAATGTGCATTCACAGAAACAAATCATATGTATATAGAGGATAGCTTCCATGAAAAAAGAAATACAAATAAGCAAGCACAGCCTAGTGCTATACAGAAATAAAATGAATTAACTGACTTGACTCAAAGGTGCTTCAGTCATGGTTCATAAAAATAACTAAAAACAATCCGAACCATTGCAAAAGAAATCTGCTGTCACTTTATATTTACAGCATAACCACAACAAAACAAAAGGGAACCAAGCCTTGAGTGCATTGCCCGCCTGCGGCCACCCGCCCACAAATTAGTCCTACAAATGAAAGCACTACACCTTCTTCACCAAAGTCACTCGCCCCTCCTGGTCTATGAAAAAAGTTAAAGGTTGCACTTCAGCATCTTCATTGTCTTTCCCCCTGACGAAGGAATCGAGCTGATTCTAAATCATTTGGAAATAAACCCATTTTTTTCATTGGAGCCTTTGAAAGCTGTAATTAGCTAACCCAACCAGACAATCAATTTTGTGAATATGTCTATCTGCAGAAAAATGAAAATGCAATACATATCGCTGACACAGTACCTTTTAAAAGAAGTGAGATAGGTATGGTACATATTCAAGTGTATATTTATATTATGCTAATCAGAACACTGTCCTGCGCAGGACTCGGTGCATAACCTCTGCAACCTTGGCTGCTTGTCCCCAACCCTGGAGTACATCCTGCGGGATCCCCTCCTGCCCGATTCAACCGCACCAACTGATCACTGTGATGCGCCGTGGAACAGTGCGTTGGAGTCCTCACTGCCCGCTTTCGGTGCGTGCAGAGCACTACTATGGCCCACTCTGCACGTCAAAGATCGTCGCAGTTTGTGTGGTGCTTCACAACCTCGGTGTTCGGCAGCAGCTTTCCGAGTCAGACAACATCCCTGGCACTGATCCTGAATGAGAAGATGCGGACTTTTACAGCAATAGCGACGATCCGGCAACAGTAGGCGGGACCACCTTCTGCAGCGGTTCACAGCTGGGCACCCTTGCATGTGACAGGCTTATATTCCTGCGAGATCTGAGCATAAACATGAAACAGGAGAAGCTCTTTTTTTTCTCAAAGCAAAATAGCCACTTGCATTGTGTTCGATCCTGTGCCTATCTCCTGTACTTGTGTTCAGCAGGAATTTCACACTGACAAAAGCTGCTTCCTTGTTCACGGCAAGGTGGCCGCTTGCCTTGTGTTTCATCTGATACCTATCACATCTACGTGTGTTCTTGCAGAAATTGTATTCTGACAAAAGCTTCGTTGTGTCCTTTCGTTGAGAGCATGCTAATTGTACCAGGCAGTTAAGCAAAAACATGCTCATCTCTGGCGAATCATCATAGGACTAGTTTCTTGAGGCCATAGTAACTCTGGAAAAAGCCTGCGTTATTTTATACCGGTGCATGCAACCTCAAACTTCATTCCAAAGCGTTGTTTTCAGCACTTTATTCACTATGCGAACCCAGTGAAAGACTTTCTATTACATATGATGGCTGTACGAATCTCACAGGTGCTGCACAAAAGCTCTATTCATTTAGTAGCCACTTCAACATGCAAGAGCACAAGCTTGCTCCTGTTGGAAATCTATGTAAATATTTAGAGTGCACAAAACGAACCAGTACAGAAAGCGGTGACGCGGACAGAGTGCTGTGTCATTCCTTTCTGTCCTGGTTTCTCTTGTGCACTAAAAAAGTTTACATGCAAGAGTAATGTGTAATATTTTAGAATATGCTGTGAGGCAATTTACTTTCTTCTGTAATGATTTTCCAAGTGCTCTGACGAAATCGCCTTGATTTTTTATAGCTCTTCAACAACGTTATGGTCCGTCTTTGCAATAATAAAAAGCTGTCAAGTTGTCTCATTGTTTACATCATTGTCTCATCATTCACTGCTGCCAACAACAAAGGATGCGTCTAATATTGTGCCAGCCAGTTTTGAAAGAAGTACATCTACAAAAAAGACCTTTCTTTGCATGCAGTTTGTAAATTTCTTAGTGCTACCAGTGCAAAGTAACATCAACTGCGTAAAATGCAATCCCTTTTCTTTATCTGAGGCCGTTATACACTTCTTATTCGTGTGTTGTAAGCAAGATTCGCCTCAAGACCATATCTTTCAGATTGAATTGATTGTGCATTACATGAGGTCCTGAAACTTAGCTCTTATTGCACGTACGTCTGTATATTTACACAATTGTAATTTATTTTGCAGTAGTCCGTAAGCATCCTTATCAAAACATATAACACAATCTCAATGATCACGACAGTTCAGGATCATAGTTGCCACATCGTAGACATAAATAGCAAGACTCGCTGTAGGGCTAGTTTGCACTTATCAAAACAGATAACACCATCTCAATGATCACGACAGTTCAGGATCATAGTTCCCGCATCGTAGACATAAATAGCACGACTCGCTGTAGGGCTAGTTGGCACATTACTTCAAATAAACTGAGCACTGAATCGCCGCCACAACAAAATAGACAGAAGAAACAGAAGGGGCATTATCAATACTTGCAATGCTGTGCAGCTCCTTATCTCCTCACTATCGGCAGCGCCTTTGGACGCCACAGGCCTTGGGAATAAGGGGCCGCCGCAGCCCAACACGGAGCCGACGTGCACAACTGTAATGATGCCGGCGTCGCCAAATCGAACGCGACTCCGCCTATTCTCCTGAAATAAGCACATGCATAGCTGAAACGTCAAGACCACCCGATTGAAACGCAAGTTTACCTGATTGCGCTGCGATTCCTCGCCTCGGGATCGCGCTGCCACCACTTTCCTTCTCCGGCGACGACCTTATGCTGGGGCCCAGGCGGTAAAGGCGCTCTGTTAGCGTCTGTCACAGCTCCCGTCGTACCAGCGGCAGCAAGTCGCCCTCCAATTATGGGGACGATCAGTAATAAAATCTAACATCGCGGCCCACTGTTCGGCGCTCAGTCAAAACCGCAACAAACACAACACCCCACAAAATAACGATGCACGCAATGTCGACGCTGGCTTGACTGGTTCACTTAAGTGGCTAGAAAAGTTGCTATGGCTGCGCTAAATTGTCTGCTTTACGACTTTAAAGCCACATGCTTCACTTTCATTTTATTTTATTGTTGTTGCGTTTAAAATTAGAGAGACAAAATGGTACTTAATTGCACGTTTCTTTGAATTTCATGAGGCCCTTACGTCACGTTTCGCAAGCGGTTCATGCGTTTGCGTCACCATTGTGTACACGTCACGCCTACGTCAAATTTGACAGAAAATGGCGGAAGTCCAGAATGGCACCCCAAGATGAAAATAGGACTACCGCTTACTTTTAACCAAGGTTTTATTGCAGATCCTGAGCATATATAAACACGCATCTGAAAGTGCATGAGGAAACAAGTTGCAGAAAGAAAGAAGGTAAATGTGCACGTGTCATCTAAGCCAGACTATCAAGCTCTTAGATAAAAAAAACAACACATGGCATGCTGACACATTCCTTTCCTGCTCTGGCTATCTCGGATGCTTCTACAGTCTTTTTTTATCTTGTCAGATTGAAAAGAGGATGACACTGTGGTTTTGCGTCACGTTTTTTAGAATGGGAAGCCAGTGGTCTACCTATGGCAGTATTCCTGACTATTGTTGTGCTTGAGCAGACGCACGTTCAGGCATCGTCGTCGGGCCTACATAATATTATGCCTTCCACATGAAAGTAGAATTTGGTAAACATCTCTTTTTGTGCACAGGATGCAAAGATTTCTATGGTTGAACCTTAGTTGAAAGTAAGCACTAGTCCTGTCTTCATCTTGTGTCATGTTCGTTTATTGCGCTGTGGTATCTAAAGTACATGACACCAGCTGACAAAAAAGAGTTCCACTCTCACCGTCGTGATTTCAAGCGGAACTCGCTAACATTCCTAGGATTACACATAGAAATACCCAATAAAGTGGAGAAGAAAGCGACTGCCACCGTAGCCCTATTGGTAGAGCGTCCGATGTGCTACCTGAAGGCTGTAGGTTCAGTCCCTACTAGCAGCAAAGTTGCTTTTTTTGTTCACTTTAGTTCCTTTCCATTTATGTCATAACTGCTACCCTTTACAGTTGAGAGCCTACAAAGAATGGCCCCTTTGCCTTCCTTGGTTTCAGTGTCTGATGCTTTCATTGGGTTGTCTAATAAAGAAACAAGCCCTTGATCCACTGCCAGTTTTCTGTTGACAATCGACACTCCAAGAGCATGCAAAGTGTATGGAACATTGTGCACATACTGTATGTCCAGCCAATTTTTTCCAGCTTTTATTGCAGGGCGTTCTGTGTGGGTAAACAGTCAATTTAGGTTTGGTATACCGTAAATGCCGAGCAAGTGCCTCCCTTCTTTTCTCGGTAGACTGGAAATATGCACCAATGACCTGCCATATTCACTGTTTTTATTTCCCCGTTGACGGCGAATGCGCCCGGGTCATTTAATGAATGCGTATTCAATAAAGCATTTCATTAGAAGTATGTGTGTGTATTCTTTATTCTTAGCTGCTCTTCTGCCACCACCTTGAATTTTGATCTGTGACCGAGCAAGGGCCTCCCCTCCAAATCTTGTCAGATTATCTTTCACCGTAGGGGGACGCTTGCTCTGGATTCTACAGTAAATGCATATAGTGGCGTTGCTTGTTGTCGAGTGCAGTGGAGCTGCTAAAGTCTTTTTTTGTTCTTCAAGTTTGGCAATTTTTTTTAAAAAGTACAGCATTCACATGTGGATCTATGCAAATGAGGATGATGTGCACATGTTGTGTTGCAGTTGCCTGTTAATGCCACAGTTTCAGCTGTTATTTTGGGCTGGTGTACGGGCCTTGGTCGTAGACATTAGTTCCATTCTTGTTAGTCATCGTGTGGTGTGTAGTGAGCCCTGTGCCTGGTAATGGCATATGTTGTGCCCTAGTCGGTCATGTTGGGCGAGTTTAAAATATATACTTTTTGGTTAGTTCATTAGGAATGGTCTACTTATTTGCGGCTTCATGTTCTGACGCGTTAACAATACGTTGTTGTGCGCATTTTGCACATTGGAGGGGGGGGAGTGTTATTTGAAGCATGTTGTTTAAAGGAAATCCAATATCTTAACATCCTCTCCGCTTGCAGAGATCGTTTTTCCCTAGTTATTTGGGATTCTGTGTATACTAGGAGGGGACATAGAACATATAGACCTGCTGTTTCCCTCCCAAGCATAGCACTGGAAGGAAATAAAAAAGGTAGTGTGCACTAATGACAAAAAGCTGGGGAAGTTAAAAGTCAGTTTTTTTATTTTTGTTCCAAGGGGAAAAGCATTATTGAAAGGAAATTAATGGGAAGAACAAGATGCAGGTGTAATTGTAACACAATTCCTCTCTCTTAACTTACAATGCGATGCAGTAAAATGTTTGCTGTTGCCCCCAGTAGCCGCCGTAGTTCACTTAGCTGAGCATTCTTTCAAAAATCCTCATTCCGATACGAGACTAGGAGCACTGCAACGACTATTCACAACATACACCTTTTGAATCGCCAATAAAAGCTTAACTGTTAACAATTTTTCTTACTTTGTTATCCTTGTAACATGACTGCAGCAGGGATAGCTCCACAGGTGTGACTCGTCTTGTTGGCAGCTGATATGTTGATCTGAGTTATTTTCTTGTTACTTGTTCTTGTTTTAGTCAGAGTGCTGCATTCCATTTTCTAAATACCTACTGCTGTTTCAATGCAGTGTTCTGGCTTTCAAATCTCTACCAAGTGTGCTTGTGCTCAAAATTTATTTTTTGCTTCTTTTATTACAGCAGCTAACACGTGCCGGAAAGGATGTGGGACATGCAGGAAAGGAGACTGGGACAGTCATGGGGCACTTTCTTGATCATCCCAATCTCGGTTCCTTCCTCTCATATACTCTGGCACAGTTTGCTGCAGATTTCTGTAACCGTTGTATTGCTGAACAGCTGTGCTGTATGTATTCAATTTTTCAAATGGATTTTATGTTGTGCAATAAAAAAGATACACAAAAGCTACTCAGACCCAATCCTCATTTTCTTTGACTATGATTTGAATGCACTGGTTACATAGTCCTTTGAGGAGCCACTGACAATTGTTTAGTGGCCGGCAGACCGCGAACTGCCTGTGCTCTTCCAGGTTGTTAAATCGTTTCCTTATAATATTGTAGTGCATACAGACTGAGACTCAAGGAAGGCAGATGAACACACACACTGTGTTACACTCAGTGTTCATGTGCCTTGCTTGTCTTGTCTAGATGCGCTACAACATTAGTAAATGACTTGATAACATATTGAGATGAACAACAGCATGAGAAGAAGCAGACAAAAAGGGGACACACACACTGCCATGCTTGAGTGCTGTCGTGCTTTCAAAGCTTAGAATGCATCCACAACCTCCGGTCATTTAGGATTACACTGCAGAGAGTGTGGATGCATTCCACGCTTTGAAAGCATGACAGTGCTTAGCCGCTCCTGCAACAAAATTACCAGAATAATAATCGCAGCTGCAAACTAAGAAAAGCAGGATGACACATGCGTAAGCATGGTGTCGCTGTTGCTGACCAAAAAAACAACACGGTTTCTTGATATGCGTAGTTAGATGAGGTAGCAGTTGTAACGAGTGGATGAGAAGTGCACATGGCTGTCGAACATTTCTTTATTTTCTTGTGTACGTTAAATATGTTATGCTCTGGTGGAAATGAAGTCAGCTGTGAGTCAGCGCTCGTGCATGTGCCCTCAGTCCTTGTCTTCTCGCTCTGTTTTTCATTTCAATATACGTCAAAACCAACTAGCCTATTAACAAGCATTAAGAAACTAGATAACGACAAGCCCACATTCCAACACTAGTTCTGCGGCTTAAATGCAACGACTTCTCCTTTTACTTGGAAGGTCACATATGTTTCAATGGTGACATTAATTCATGACATTCACTAAATTTGACCTAAATCAACAGTTTAGTTGAAGATCACTCAAAGGAAACAATTGCAGAGATGCTTTGAGGAGTGAATTAGATGTGTTGCTGCTGCAACAGAACACCTTGCAGGTGAACATTGAGCAATAATGTATGTGGAAAGTATTTTAAGACTATTTCATTAACCAGCCCGTGCTCGTTGTTGCAATACATCCTTTGAATCAAGTAGTGAGTCTGTTCTTTCATTGAGTATAAAACAATTGGTGGTTTGCACGTCATTGCATCAGCCTACTTCAGTCATTGTCTGTGTTCGTTCTGTCCCCGTGTGCCTTATTACATTGAAAGGATGGAACACGATGTAAAAGAACTTTTGCAATCAGGACTAGTATTACATACGTGTTCTCTCTTAACACCCTTTCAGAAGACTTGACGCACAAACATAGCCCTGCACAGTTTGCTCTAATGATTACGATACTTAGTGAAGCTCCATACAGATGCTGCATCTCATAATTCGGCTGAATCTGCAGCACTAATTTCAACTTAATAGCACTAAATACTGGCTTGGATATTCAACAAAATGGTGCAAAAAATGACAAGTAGTGGCAGAAGACGAAGCAGCCTGATGCCAGACCTTTTAGTTAAGGAAAGGGCTCAGAAAACATGAAAGATAGAGAAGGATAAAAGAAAGGCTGGGAAATTAACCAAGGCTGAGCCCAGGTGATCACACTACACTGGGAAAGAAGAAAGAACAGTTTAAGAAGAGAAAGTCCACTGTTGTAGGCATAGGTCGGCGAAAAAAATTCGAACTCACTCAGACTCACTCAAGAACTATGTTTTGCTCTGAGGACTCACTCGGACTCAGACTCACCAAAATTTTCCTCAACCGGGCTCACTCGGACTCAGACTCATTGTACTTTTACTCGACCAGACTCACTCGAACTCAAACTCACGGAGGTATTACTCAGCCAGACTCATTCAGACTCACGGCTTCACCTGAGTCTGAGTGAGCCCTGAGTGAGTCGACTCATGAGTCCATTAGCGTAAAATTAGCCTTTTCAATCTTGGTGTCAATGCTGTTTAACGCCAATACCTGACGTAATCGGTACTCTACGATACGCCTTTATATCTTGTACCTTCAAATATGAGTTATCAGTGGTTTCAACCCAGTAAGGTCAATTCTATGAAATACTCGTATCGCACTAAATATCTTTATCAAGAACTTCCCCTGAAAGAGTTTGCGGGTGCAGGTCATCGCGCCCCCCGTTTCCTAACTCACGCGTCGGATAAAAAAATATCAGGTAGCACATTGTTGAAATATCTTTGAAAAGATCTGAGTAGAAAATTAAGCAGATATAACGATGATAGTAAAGCTGAAGATGAGTAGATGGGACCATAGGTCGGCAATTGATGGTGGACCTCACTCAGACTCACTCACGAAATATATTTCGCGCTTAGGGCTCACTCGAACTCAGACTCACCAATATTTACATCAACCGGACTCAGTTGGACTCAGACTCACGAAAATTTTCCTGAAACGGACTCACACTCACCAAAATATTACTCACCCGGACTCACTTAGACTCGGGCTCACGGCCCAATCCCAGTCTCAGTGAGTGTGAGTGAGTCGACTCGTGAAATAGTTTGCCGACCTATGGTTGTAGGTGCTGACATAGCAACAGTTTTGTGCTTTACGTTTCGGGCAGTCAATCAGTCTCATAGCCTTGAAAAATTTCAGCATCAATTTTGTTGCTTACCGCAACCTTGATGTACTGTCCCATGGTCCAAGCATCTTGTCAACCATATAGGCATTTCCGTTGAGGTGAGCTAAAGTTGCACGTACCTAGTTCAAGCCACTCATCTTTCAAAGATGGGCACTAACACAGGAGATGCTCGATAGCCTCCTCCACAGAGCAGTCCTTGCATTAGGTGGTATCGGCCATATTAAGCTTGAATGAATATGCACAGGTGAATGCTACACAAAGGCATAGATAACATAGCAACGTTTCTTCACCACTGCAAAGACTAGGTAGCAGCTGCAGTTACAGCAGTGGGTCGAATGAATGCATCGGAACGTGAGCTGAAGGGTGTGCCACTTCTGCAATGTCTTTCTGTGTGCCACCTTGCATAGGCTTTGGGCTGCATTAATTCAAACAAGTTTTTTCCTTCACGTACTTTCCTGGCAGCTTTATTGGCAAGGTAGTTGCCAAAGATACCGCAATTACTTAGCGGCCACTGAAACAAGACGTGTTGTTTTTCTATCATATAGTGGTGCATTTCTTGTGTCAGACGCAAGTTATTTGTACAATCCGTGATGAAGAGTTGACCACAGACAGTGCAAGCCACTTTTCATTCATCGAACACAGTCAATCAATTGGCTGGTTGTTGACTAAAGTTTTTGATGTCACCTCGAAGGGCAACAAGCTCTGCACTGGTCAACATTGTAATGTGGGAAAGTAATATCTGAGGTTAACGTGTTGCTATGGGATGACCACTGTGCCAGTGAAGCTGGTACAAGTCATAGAGTCATTCGTGTGGACATTAATTCGGTAAACAGAAAAGGTATACCAGCAGTTTAGAGCTCCTTGCTTCAAAGCCAGAGTAGAAAGGTCAATCTTCCTTATTCCTGGGACGGAAAGGTGCATTTGGGGTTGACGTAAGCATAACAAGACTGATGGTTAACTTGCCGAGGGTATGAAGCCCAATGGCATTAAGGCATGATGAGTTTCGACTACTTTGGAGAATGATGCCTGTGGTCGTTGGTCTGGCATGCAGATGAGATTGCTTGATTTCATTCGTGAAATGTGGCGAATATGTGCCGTCAGCATGTTGGTTGAGATGTATGTTGTAATAGGATGGTCTACGAGCCAATATAACTGTCCCAGCTGTTGAGGTGCTCCGCAGAAGGCCGAGGCAAACGCTTAGTGACTGTGCTAGCTTGCACACTCTGAAGTGCTTGGAGATTAGATTTGAAAGTTTTTAGAGAGCATTACAAAACAAGAGGCCTGCAGTGGTTCCTTATATGCATAGTTTGGTTGCTCTAGAGTTTTGACAAGATTGGAAGCTGGCAGAGTGTCGACGGTGGGCTTGGTGCCTGACAAGTTTGCGAAGTTGTGCCTCGCCAACCTTGCGAGGGAAAGCCATGCTCTGTATAGAAAGGTTCTAGAAAACACTTGAGGCCTCTCTATTCAATCTGCTCAGTAATGTGCCTATTGCAACGCCAGTAATGTTGCATGACAGTTGGCATTTCAGCAAGGGGGGAACGTAAGGCTATGGAAGGTATCAACTGAGATGCATCGTAGAGCTCAAGTTTCATGAACCTTCCAGGTGTGAAGCAAGTGCACATTTAATTTTGGATTGTTATTTACATGTAACAGCACCCATTAAATATGAGAATGTTTCAACCTTTGCATTATTGTATAATTGTTAACATTATTCGTCTGAATAATGCTAGGGCACTTTTGGTTTTAAAGAGAGGCCATGATTTTATCCTTGAACCCTGGATCACAATGAGTTCATTCGATTTCAAGCATTGCTAGCTTCTTTTAATGAGCTGCTTGGCAGAAAACATATGCTCGACCATAGGCGTGCACACGGGAGGGGGGGCAGGGGGCGGCCGCCTCCCATTGTCACCTAAGAGGGGTCAGCTTCATACATTGACATAAGAGGGAGGGGGTGCGCAAAGTCAGCCCCATGCATTGACATAATAGGGAGGGGGGCTCTGTGACGAACATTCGACCCCACTGAAGGGGAACCCTGCGCACGCCTGTGTTCGACCGAGTGATGCAATTGATCGAATTCACGCGCGCTTTTTCCGCGCCAGTCATGCGCACGTTTAATCGTTTGTGAAGCTAAGGAGAGCATCACTTTCAACTGTGAACAATGAGCGGACTCGAGAACGAGCAACCTTCGGCGCGCCATCCTGCTTAGCTTGACAATGACAATTCCACGGCATCGCTCGTCGATGCGATCAGCCATGAGCTCGGGAGACTGCATTCTTTTTCTGCGAAGGCTCGTTGTACTTTCGACTCAACAACAACGTTTCTCTTGTCTATCCTTACCTCTCGGAGAGAAAATAAGCGCGCCCGATCTGAAAGCAGGCCCGTCGCCCCGCACGTGCTGTACAGCGTCAAACGCATGTGTTGCGCTAATAATCGATTATATGTGTTTTAATCTAATTCCCTGAGATGAAATGCTACACAATACTGACCGTATAAACGCACCGACATCAACGTGATGCTCGCGAAGGACGTGGGAGACTGTACTACGTGCATCGCCGAGCGGAGATGAGATAGGAACACCGATCAGCTGGCTTCTGCCCGTCCTGCCTGTACTTCGTCAAACATCGCAGAAAACTTTTCTTTGGCGGATGGTTGTACTACATCAGGGCACGTTCGCTGCATGCTGTATGACGCCGGCAAATGGAAATGCACTCGGAAACGAGTCGTTCACTTCATGGTTCACCTCCGTCTCCGTGCGGGATGCGCAAACCGCAAACCGTCGGACGAGAATAGACACAAACTGACTGTGACTGCCCGCGAGGGCTCGCTCAAGGTCGTGCGCACGTATACACGCGCACATATATACGCGAACGATGCCTCTCATACATGCATAATTATAGCGTTAACTTATAGCAGATAATCAAATCGTCCATGATAACGTTAAGTGCGTATATAAAGCCCCGGGATCGTGTGGAGCGGTGGTGTAGTGGTTACAGTGTCTGCTTATCACGCGGTTGGCCTGGGTTCAAATCCCCGTGGTGTAGTGTGTGTATATTGATATATGGTTTATGACTCTGTGCAGTGTTCTTGTGATATGTGTGTATGCATATTCATGAGGTAAACGGCTGAAAACTACAAAAGAAAAAAAAAGGAAACAGATGCACGATCGAGAAAAAAAAATAATTAAATATTTTTTTTCTCAAAATATTCGCGAAAAGTACCACATACATTTTGGCAGCATAATGAGGCGTATGTAAGCCGGACAGATTTGACCTAAAATACCGCTTAACCAAGTCGACGGTATGCGTTGCTTTAAGCGGTCGCTTTTAAACGGCCTTCTGGCAACGAAATGGCCCCGCTTATGGAAAGCCGCATAAACCTAGGCCGCATAAAAAAGAGCCGCTTAGCCAGGGGCCGCATAAAGAAGGTACCGCATAACTAGGGGCCGCATAGAAAAGCCGTATAAATAGGCCGCTTAGAGAGCCATTTATAAGCGTCGGAAATTTGACCTACTTTCCGCCTTATATGCGTTGTTTTAAGCGGTTGTTTGCTAAGAGTGTAGACACGATAAC
This sequence comes from Rhipicephalus appendiculatus, assembly GCA_030522465.1. Taxonomy (NCBI): domain Eukaryota; kingdom Metazoa; phylum Arthropoda; class Arachnida; order Ixodida; family Ixodidae; genus Rhipicephalus; species Rhipicephalus appendiculatus. The sequence continues at coordinate 23,641 of JALIZH010019695.1, read as the reverse complement.
ACCTGCGTGCGATGCTTCAGCATTTTTTTTTAGCTTTTTCTATTTTTCGTGGTCGGCCGCGTGCAACTTTGCCAACGCTTGGTTCCCAACTTTCCATCAGAACTGCCCTTACACTTTGAGCGCGGGTAACAATGAGGTATTTTGCTGTATACGTCGGGAGAAACACTTGAAAACGATCATTGCAAACGGTCCCTGAGTTGATTGCTTCTCGATTTATCGTACTGTAAATGGAAGGATAACAAAAACGAAGTGCTAATAGTGATTGTAGAAGAGGGCAATCATGAGGAACTTTTTTCTTTTCCGTTGTACCAGTTAGGTATTTTTTTGTGTGTGTTTGTTTCGACACTCTTGCAGGACAGTGACCATGATTACCCTCGAATTTCAGGATAATGAAACGCACGAAAGGGACGCCTTGTGTACTTTGAAGTCTGAAAATGCTTCTGGGAACGTTCTACAGTGAATACTTATTTGCGGACCACTGAGGTGCCTGCATTCATCATTGAAATATATCGTGCAGCATTCTTGCTCCTCGCTAATCGTACTTTTCCCTGAAAGAATACCCAGTGTCTTCCCCTCCCAGTAGCCGATCCTTCCTGCACATGCCTAACGACCAGAGATATCGAGTGAATCAATCGATCAGTGCTTTTTTTTCACCAAAATATACAGTGGTGGAAAATGGGGAGATGGCAAGAAAGCTGCAGTTCTGCAGCTTGACTAAACAGCGTCCCACCGACGACACCAATGAAAGCATATTCAGCTGTTCTGGACACCAGCGGTTAAGTTCGTGTGAATGACACCACGTGGCGTATCGACCTTATAGAATTCAAAAGTCCCGCTAAGACGTCTGCAGTGACGCGGCACTAAATAAAAGAATAAAAAAAATGGTACACACGCCCTGAGACGGTCTCTTCACCTCAGTGCGCAGACAAGAGAGCGCTGTGTGTCGGCGTTATCTCGACGGCGACGACTGGCAATGAATCGACAGTTCTTCTAGACGTACCGTGCCAGACAGCTCACAGCATTCCGCACGAAATGTCTAGCCGCGATAGACGCACCCGCGATGTATCAAGAGAATTGTGTTTTTTTGTTTGTTTGTTTTTTGTTATTTTAGTTTCTGCCACGATGCAAGATATATAGGTTTCTGCGCTACCGTCAGTGGTGTGATATCGGAGCAGCGTGCTGCTTTCCGAATTTCTTCTTGAGCTAGCGTGAAAGCATTATACTTGGGTACGAATAGGATATTGTGGTTGTATATTAACCAAATTTCCTTTGGTGCACTTAGGTGTTGCTCGTTTGCTCCTTGCATTACCTCAGTAAAATTGGATAAGTTTGAGAACGCTATAGGAATGAGAGTAAAAAAAAATGGAGTTTAGGATAGTTCTTTTTCTTTTCTTTTTCATTTAGCTCATCGAAATCTGGCTGCTAACGCTAGCTTGGCGCCGTCGAAGCGGGCGTGCAGAAATGATAGAGTCGTTGAAATATGATCTTGTACACAGAAAAATGTGAACTTGGCTAGTTTTTTTGTTAGGAATGAACGTATAGTACAGCACAAACGACCGACGTGCCGTGTAATAACCTCTAGGTACGCCCTCTACCCGCTCAAAAAAGGCAGCTATATATTTCTTCTTTTTCTTTTTTTTTTCTGCAGTCGACTGACTCATATGCTGGAGGTGATTATCTTGAATCCGTTTGGCACAGATACACCGAGCGGTAACACCGTGCCATGATCTCGGTGCCGCACTGACACTTTTGATCGCGACCATGGCCGGTACGGATCGAGTTTGGCTCGGAGGTTAGCCAAACAGTGATTAACGCCCGTATTCATAAACCAACCTTATTTTAGGGGCGAAGTTCCTTAGGGCCTAGCCTTGTCGTCATCCGCGTCCGTTACGGGGAGATTCGTGGACGTGAGACACAAAATAAAGGTTTTACAATCGGCTAATATAAATCATAATTTTGACATTACAATATAAAACACTTAGAAGCGCAAACCCTTTATACTAGTCGGCGACTTCACATTATGGAACTCAGCACATAGCTCTGTCGTCGAAACTCACTGTCCGATGTCATGGTGGTTAGGAAACCATTGGTATAGTCGATACAAGTGTGCATGTGAATAAAAAAAAAGGTCTTCAATAGAGGAACAAGAATTATAATTGTGAAGGAACAATATAAAACACCTAAATGCACAAACCCTTTATACTAGTCGGCGACTTCAACGTAGACATTATGGATCTTAGGACGGAGCTTTGTCATCGACTCTTTATGTCACTGTATGTCATTCAAATCACATTATATAGGGCAACGCTCGGGTAACATATGTGAGACACAAAAAAAGCCGGCACATCCCACGCACTGTGGGAATCGATGTAATGCGAAGCAGCCAGGAAGGAGCCAATCATGCTTTAGCTAATTTGCATGTCATGTTTTACATTTTAAAAGCAAAAAAGTGGGGCGCACTACGGAACAGGGACAAAGCAGAAGACGACAACACAGGCGCACACTCGCAACTTTGTCCCTGTTCCGTAGTGCGCCCCACTTTTTTGCTTTTAAAATGAATCGGCACCAACTAGCCCAAATGACTGTTTTGCTTCAATGTTTTACATGTTAGGACCTGTCATTTATGTTCTTCATACAGACACGTCGCGCAATACCAAATCTGGTGTATATAAAGCTAACGAAACGGCCGCGAGCTCGCCATGAGCACGGCATGCAAGTCATGTCCCACATGACAAGTCATGATTTCCGTATTACCACTTGTCATTTATGTTCGTTATACAGTCATGTCTTTGGAAACCAAGTTTGGTGTATATCAAGCTAACGAAGCGGCCGCGAGCGCGCCATGAGCGTGGCATGCAAGTCATGTCGCACATGACAAGTCATGATTTCCATATTACCACTTGTGATTTATGTTCGTCATACAGTCATGTCACTCAATACCACATTTCGCGTATATAAAGCTAACGAAACAGCCGCGAGCGCGCCATGAGCGTGGCATGTAAATCATGTTGTTCATGACATGCGAGTCATTATTTGCATATTACCACCTGTCATTTATGTTCCTCATACAGTCACGTCATTCAATCGCAAATTTGGTGTATATCAAGCCAACGAAACGGCCGCGAGCGCGCCATAAGCGTGCATGTAAATCATACTTTTCATGACAAGGTAGTCATGATTTTCCTAATATGACCAGCCATTTATGTTCGTCATACAGTCATGTTATACCATACCAATTTGGTATAAATCCATTAAATATACGGCCAGGAGAGCACAAAGTCGTAGGCGGCTAGATAGATAGATAGATAGATAGATAGATAGATAGATAGATAGATAGATAGATAGATAGATAGATAGATAGATAGATAGATAGATAGATAGATAGATAGATAGATAGATAGATAGATAGATAGATAGATAGATAGATAGATAGATAGATAGATAGATAGATAGATAGATAGATAGATAGATAGATAGATAGATACGCTGAGAGTCGCCGAAGTTCGCTAAGAAATGCTTCGCATTTAAAAAGGATTAACAATACAGTTATATGAGTTATAATTGCTGCGGAACAATACAAAACACCTCCAAGCACAAACACTTTATACTAGTCGGCGACTTCAACATAGACATTATGGACCTTAGGACCTAGCTTCACCCACTCGTCAGCATTCACTTCGTCGATATGAGTGGATCTTTTTTTTTCCACTTTACATTATCGGCACCTTACAAACAAACGAATCAATCCAACTTTCCTTAACCTTACCGCCGTGATGATGGTGCCTTTCATAAGGTAGCCCGGTAGGTACTATACTTTAAGGCGCCCCTTATGCGGCGCCATATGGCTGATTACGCAAGCAGCTTTACAAAGGCGATCGGTTTCGTCGCACTTTTACGAAAAGGTTACGTACGCAATCGGTGTCCATATGTGCAATTAACGCTCCGAGTGCTCGGGAACAACCAAATTCCTTGGAAGAGTTCAGAGACAGTATGTTGCTGAGCAGATCTCACTTTTCGAAACGAGCACTACTCCAGCAGGTCCCCGAGCTGCGGCTGGAAACGATCCCCACTTACGTCGGTTTTTCCGTAGCACCCTTCCTCTAGCTGTTGGTGGCGTTCCGTTTCCACGGCGCAGTTACTTTCAAGTTGTGAATGGTGACTTGGTGTAGATACCCTAGGCCACACTTCCCCGCATTATTAAACGTGTGAAAAAATTGCTGCGGATAAGGCACGTAAGCGAATGTATTTCACTGCAGTATAGGTATATTTTTGTTTCGAACTCGCGGGGACCTTCCTGGCAACCAAGCAGCATGAATAAGTAAACAAATACGTAAGCACTCAACAACAAAACATATGTATTACACGCACAAACATCCACACACTCACACGTGCTCATAAACGCGCACGGACAGACGAGAAACAAACTAAGGATGTGCGAAGACTGAAATTTCTTCATGAATCGAATTCGAATCGCATTCGAATGGTGCCGAATAGTGGCCAAAAATATCGAATTCTAATGGAATATCGAATATCATATTTACACGAAACGTACATCGCCAGTTACGGCAAGACAAAAGAAAAATAGAGACGCCATGGCGTGCTGGCAGCTTTGTTGCGCACTGGTTCGGCTTTTTCTAAATATTTTTTGTCAGCTTTTGTGAGCGCGCAAGCATGTTAGAAGAGCCGTCATTCCAGTCAGCAACGCCACTCTTAACATCCTAAAGGTTCACAGAGGGAGAAGGGTCGCTAGTTTTTAAGTGAGGAGTACTTTAGGGGCCTGGGCTGTCGTATGACGTCGTCTGCTGTCATCGTATACTCTGGGAGCTTGGCGCAACGCAAGCAAAACTGCGAATGGCGTAGCCATCTGCATCAAATTGGGCTCTCGCTCGCGCTAAGGAGAAGAAGCATTCTTCCTCTTGTTCTTAGAGCACCTTAATGATGATAAATGAGCGCGCTCGCGCCAAGAAGGAGTCTTCTTCCTTTTGTTCTTCGAGCGCCTTGATGATGATAAGCTCGCGCGCGCTCGCGCACACTTCCTCTTGTTGTTTGAGCACCTTGGTGAGGACATGTGCGCGCGCGCCAAGGATAGGTCTTTTTTCTCTATTTATTAGAGCGCTTAAGTCTTAGAGCGCCTAAGAACGGGTTTGCTGCACTTCAACAATAACATTGAGGTTGCTATTTTTTAGGAGCTGTGCCGATATATACAGCAAAAATACGCCTCTCCTATAAGCACTGAGAGCCGAAAGCCGGTTCTACAGCAAAATAGAAAAACTCGACATTTGGTGGGAAGTCCCCCAGCTACAACCGAACAGAAGGAAAAAAAAACAGAAATTGAAACGTATTCTTGGAAACCATCGGGCGCGCACTAATCGCGGCTTGACGCGGAATGTTGCAGATTGCATGGTACCTCATGTCTATGTACAATATTGTCGATTCATTGCCGGTAGACCAGGTAGCGCGCCGTCTTCACGACAACGCTCCTCTTTCACCTTTCAAGCAAGACTGCCTGCGGAGTGCTGGCATCTTCTTGCACAGTAAAACAGTTCTTTCGAGTCCGCTATGGGCTCGAAAACTAGTACCACCCAGATTATTATTAATCTCAAAGTACATGATTTACTGCTATGCGTTGTAGGCTTGCATTGTCTACGTTGCATAGCAATTTTTTTTTTTTTGCCGCGGACGTTGAACGGATCCGGCTTGTTTATTCTTAAAGACCAGCTTTTACTAGCTTGCTTTGTAGTCCCACGTTTTGATTCACTGTAGCTTAGTCTTCTCGCTAACGAAAATAACACTCGTAGGTATTAATAATGAGAAATAACAGACAATGATGCCAAGGAAAGTATAGGGGACGTTATTAGAAGTAATTGTAATGTAAATGTGAAGAAAGAAAGTGGACGAAAAGATAACTTGCCACCGGCAGGATCCGAACCTCCGACCTTCGAATTATTAATGTGTTTAACAAAAAGAAACGAGCCCTTAAGTTCACACTTATTTACTCGTAGGTATAGTTATATGACAAGTGAGGCCGCGTACTTGAAAAGATATATTTGACAACTGCCACCCATTCAATCAAAAGTTTATTTCACCAGAAAGTTCTGGATGGTCGTGAGGTCTATCAGTTGCTCAAGGTAGCTTCACTGGGTCCCGGAAGACTACTTCTTTCACAGCGAAAGCTGTTATGAGATCACAACAAGAGCTGTTTTTGCGCCGTAGTTGTCCGCCGCCACCGCCGCCGCCGGTGTCCGTAACTACTATCGAGCGAAATAAGAAAAAAAACCAAAATAAATAAAAAAATACCTACGACAGTATGGGAATCGAACCAGGGCACTCTGCGTGGTAGCCCAGCGCTCTACCATTGAGCTACGCCGGTGCTTTAAACTGCGTTGCAAACTGACTCTATGCAGGCTTGATGTCGGGTAAGGAATCGCGTTAACATGTGTTGTAACGCGTTTAAGAACACTAAAGTAACGACCAGGCCTCACAAAATGCGAATTGCGTAACGAATGGATCGTTCAATGCTCCAACCCATTACAAAAGGCTCAGGCATAATTCTTCATCGCCGTCAGCCACAGCATCGACAAATTGCACATAATGCGTTACAAGCGTGTAGCGGGTACCGCGCTTTTCCGAAGAATGGCGAATAATAGCATAGTGGGCGCTTCCCCACTACATAAAAGTTATGATATTTATGGCGTAGTGGGTACCATGCAAGTGTGCTTGTAGTGCTCGACCCAATAATGTTTAAAAAGGCTTGCCAAAGGGCAGTATTTCGAATAAAAAAAAAGAAAGAAAGGTCCCTCTTCCAGCTTTCGGTGTGACTGTGCTGGGCGTTCCGCGCAGGCCTGGTGGTTTTTTCAGCACACGACATTCACAGTACAAGTGGGCTTATCAACACACTACCCTTGAGATACAATGAGGCTTGAGATACAATGAGCCGTTCTCGGGCGATCTGTCGTGCTGCGTCGGCTCGTGCTATGGCGTCGCGAACGTATGTGACCGGTGAGCTTGAATCAGCGGGAAGCAGTGTGTCGAGGGGCAGAGATGGTTCACGTCCATAAAGGAGATAGAACGGGGAATAGCCTGTGGTGTCATGCCTGGATGAGTTATAAGCGAACGTGACGTAGGGTAACGTTGCGTCCCAGTCGCGGTGGTCTGCAGAAACATACATCGACAACATGTCGGTGATAGTGCGGTTCAGGCGCTCCGTAAGTCCATTAGTTTGTGGGTGGTATGCCGTCGTGAATTTATGGTTTGTAGAACAGGAACGAACGATATCCTGAACGACGCGGGATAAGAAGTATCGGCCTTGGTCCGTGAGGAGCTGTCGAGGAGCACCGTGATGCAAGATGATGTCATGCAGTAGAAAGTCAGCGACATCGGTAGCGCAGCTGGTGGGAAGAGCGCGGGTGATCGCGTAACGTGTCGCGTAGTCGGTCGCTACGGCAACCCACTTGTTCCCTGATGCAGAAGTGGGAAATGGCCCGAGAAGGTCGAGCCCTACGCGGTAGAATGGTTCAGCAGGGATTTCAATAGGGTGAAGGAGGCCAGCTGGAAGCGATGTTGGTCGTTTACGATGTTGACAGAGGTCGCAGCTTCCGACGTACTTTTGCACAGAGTGATATAGGCGGGGCCAGAAAAAACGGCGTCGGACGCGATCATAAGTGCGTGTGACTCCCAGGTGACCGGCGGTAGGTGCATCGTGAAGCTGGCGGAGAACATCGACCCGCAAGTGGGAAGGCACGACGAGAAGGCGGTCAGGGCCGTTGGGGCGCATGTTGTGGCGGTAGAGAACCCCGTCGTGGAGAAAGTACAAGTTCAGTGAAGTGCTTGGCGTAGCGGAACTCAGACTTTCTATGATGGGACGTAAAGCCGAGTCGCGGCGTAGCTCATAAGCTATATCGAGAAAGTCTGATATTGATAAGACGCACGCGTCAGTGGCTCCCTCTGCGGCGTTTGGCGGATCCACTGGATAGCGTGACAGACAGTCGGCGTCCTGATGGAGGTGTACGGATTTGTATACGACCGAGAAGGTGTATTCTTGGAGGCGGAGAGACCAACGACCAAGGCGGCCCGTGGGATCGTTGAGCGAAGAAAGCCAACAAAGCGCATGATGGTCAGTTACAACATAAAACTGCGGCCGAACAGGTACGGGCGAAATTTAGCAACAGCCCAAACAAGAGCAAGACACTCTCTTTCGGTGATTGAATAGTTCTTCTCTGCAGCGGACAAAAGGCGGCTGGCGTAGGCGATGACGCAGTCACGTCCATGTTGACGCTGAGCTAAAACAGCACCAATCCCGTGGCCACTGGCGTCAGTGCGGACTTCTGTCGGTGCGGTCTGATCAAAGTGGGCTAATATTGGCGAAGTTGTGAGGGCAGCAATGAGCGCCGAAAATGCAGCACTTTGAGGCGAATTCCAAGTAAAGGCGACGTCCTTTTTGAGTAGCTTTGTGAGAGGACGCGCAATATCGGCAAAATTCCGAATGAAGCGGCGGAAATAGGAGCACAAACCCAGGAAGCTCCGGACATCCTTAGCAGAAGAGGGTACGGGAAATTGTGTCACTGCGCGAATTTTTTCGGGATCGGGTTGGACACCAGCGGCGTTAACGAGGTGACCAAGCACAGTTATTTCGCGTCGGCCGAAACGGCATTTGGAGGAGTTCAGCTGTAGACCAGCGTTGCGGAATACCTCGAGAATACTGGAGAGTCGCTCAAGATGGCTTGCAAATGTCGGCGAAAAAACGATGGCATCATCGAGGTAGCACAAGCAAGTAGTCCACTTGAAGCCGCGCAGAAGGGAATCCATCATGCGCTCAAAGGTGGCGGGCGCATTGCAAAGCCCAAACGGCATGACTGTAAATTGGTATAACCCATCGGGGGGTTACAAATGCGGTTTTTTCTCGATCTAGTGGGTCAACGGCGATCTGCCAATAACCAGATCGAAGGTCAATGGACGAGAAAAACTTGGCGCCATGAAGGCAATCGAGTGCGTCGTCTATTCGTGGTAAGGGGTACACGTCCTTGTTGAGATGTCTGTAATCGACACAAAACCTCCATGTATTATCCTTCTTCTTGACAAGCACGACCGGGGATGACCACAGACTAGATGAGTGTTCGACAACACCTTTGGCGAGCATCTTTTTGACCTCTTTCTGGATAACAGTGCGTTCGGTAGCAGATACACGGTAGGGGCGCCGATGAATGGGGTTGGCATCGCCGGTGTTGATGTGGTGAGTCACAACCGATGTTTGGCCTAAAGGGCGGTTGTCAAGATCGAATATATCTGCATAGGATGTCAAGAGACGGCGGAGATCTTGTGCTTCAGAGGGCGAAAGATCTGGCGCTATCATTTTTTCAATGTCAATGCGTGGAAGGCTGGGCGCAGTGAGCAAGTTGACGCGCGGACCAGGTCCGTCAGCTGGCAATTCACAGATATCGCATTCTTGCATTGATGACACGACGCCTAGCGTAATACCGGCAGGTAACACGTGGGCGGTCAAACCAAAGTTCAAAAGAGGCAAACAGGTCTGGTTGCGGCGTACTCTCACAACAGTGTGCGGGACAGCAACGGAATGCTTCAACACGACGTCGGTAATAGGTGAAACAACATATTCACCATCGGGCACAGGGGGATCAGACATGAGCTGTACGTACGTCATGGCTTGGGGCGGAAGCTAGAGGAACTCGGTTGACATAAGCGGCTTGAAGCATCATGGGCAACGGCGGCGTCAAGAGGCAGTTCCAGCTGAAGAAGGCCCGTCGAGCAGTCATAACGGCGGAGTGCGCCGAGAGAAAGTCGAGGCCCAGTATCACGTCATGCGGGCACTGCTGAAGCACGGCGAACAATACGACGGTCTGACGGCCAGCAATACACACACGAGAGGTGCACATCCCAAGAACTCTAGAGGTGCTCCCATCGGCAACTATTACGGCACACTTAAGAGGGGGCGTGATCACTTTGCGCAGTTTTTTACGGAGAGCAGCGCTCATGACTGAAATTTGTGCACCAGTGTCTATGAGGGCTGTAACGGTAACGTCGTCGACCAAAATGTCCAAAATGTTGCGGCGCGTAGGAATCGTCAACAGAGGATTTGCAGGCAGGGTCGTTGATGCAGCGTCACCTCCGGGAGCTGCATGGCCCTGTTTCCCGAGGGCGCGGGCCCAGGCCGTGCAGCAGAAGTGGATCGAGGGACCAGCGGCGATAGAGATCGACGGCCTTGGGGTGACGGTGATCAGCTAAACCTTGGGCTCCGGACGTTGGTATCAGCAGGCTGGGGATCGGACCGAGGACAAAACCTGCGAGAGTTGCCTTCAAAGCGACGCCATGTCCCAGTGTTCCAGTATGAAGTCGACGACCAACGATTCCGACAGTAACGTGCAATGTGTCCCACGCGAGAGCAGTGAAAGCATATCGGTCGATCATCTGTCGTCCTCCAGTCAGCAGGGTTTCGGTAGCGTGAAGGGTACACCGGGACCTCGTGAACCGCAGCAGTAGAGCTATCGGGAGTGCGAATACTGCAAACAGCTGCGAAGCCGAGATTCGCAATCTCCTGGCGGACGACTGCTTGTATGAGCGAGACGGTGGATGCGTTAGCTTGAGGGACGTCAGAAGGGACGGCTGCAGGAACCATTGCTTCGAGTTCGCGGCGGACGATACGAATGACATTTTCGGACGAAGTGGCTGGCGTGAATATGGGGGAGTCTTCGCAGGTCGATGTGGCTGCAGTATTAGGCAGACGCGCAAACTGGCGGCTGATGCGACGGCTCTTGGCGTGCTCGAAACGCTGACATCCCTTGACAACTGCATCGACGGTGGCGCAATCCTTAACAATCAATAGATTGAAGGCGTCGTCGGCAATCCCCTTTAATATATGCGCGATCTTGTCGGTTTCGCTCATGTTCACGTCTGCCTTTCGACAAAGGCCCAACACGTCCTGAATTTAGGACACGTACGATTCCGTCGACATCTGCACGCGGGATTCCAGGTCTTTTCTCGCGGCCTGCTGTCGCCCAAATGGCCTGCTGAACAACTCGATGAGCTTCGACTTGCAAATGTCCCAGCTGGTCAACTCGGACTCATGCGTCTCATACCAGACGTGTGCCGTATCCCTCAGGTAAAAGACAACGTTGGCTAGCATCAACGTGGGGTCCCACCGATAATATTCGCTGACGCGCTCGTACATAGTGATCCAGTCTTCCACATTCACCTTGTCTTTGTCGGTGCCCGAGAAGGTTCCGGGATCTCGTGGAGGCAGGAGAACCACATGGGGCAGCTGCTGCTGCCGCTGCTGTTGCTGGGCAGTTAATCCCTGTTGCGCCATTGCAGTCAAAGGGAGGCGGCGACCGCTCCGATGTTCCGAGTTGGTTTGCCGCGGCAACGCAGGAAGGCGTACCCCGCACCTCCACCAAAAATGTTACGGGGAAATGTGTATATCATGCCCGGGTCGACGGCATTTCCTACGAAATGGTTTTGCTTTGTATCGACAGTTGGCGGCTGTGTGTCCCAATCTGTCACACACGGCGCACTTTGTAATGATAGGTTCTATGTCACCGCGCGAGCTTTGCTTCTCAGCGCTAGCCAGTTCCGGATCTTTCTGAAAGTGCAACAAGTTTTTATGTTGCTGAGCGTCCATAAATTGATCGCCTGCTTTCGTAGTAGCGCCCAACGTGCAACATTCCCTCTCGCGAAGGAAAGTAACCAACTTCTTATTACAATTGGATAAAAATTGCTCCTTGACGATCAACTCAACCAGGCCTACGAATGTGTGGGGAGTCTCCGAGAGCTCAATCCACCGGTCGAAGTACCCTTTAATCCTAGCTGCGTACTGAGTCGCCGTCTCTCCGTTCTCTGGTTTAGATGTTCGGAAACGCTCGCGATAACCTTCTGCCGTGAAACGGAAACGCCGCAGAAGGGCTATTTTTATGTGGTCGTAATCTAGGCAGTCTTCTGGAGACAGTCTCCCATACACTTTTAAAGATTCTCCCGTGAGGCACATGCTCAACGCAATTGCCCATTGCGATTTGTCCCAGCCTTGGCTGGTCGCAACACACTCGAACCTTTTGAGGTACGATACTAAATCATCTCGGGCATCCTCAAACTGCGGGAGAAACTTACGCGGATTTACCGTCTGCGAACGAACCACTTGTATGCCTTCATTCGGCCCTCCCTTCTGCGTTCGGTCCTCTCGTGCTGCGTCTAACTCTGCAAGCCTTATGCGTAGCTAAAGGCTGCGTTCCTTTGCTTCAGCTCGGGCTCGATTCCGAGGACGCCCGTTCGGCAGCTATTCTCTCGCGCTCAACGGCAAGCAGATCGCGTTCCTTCGCTGCTTCACGCTCTAATGCCCTTTCATCGCCTTGACGCTTTTCCTGATCTGACATCCAGTCTTTCATCTCTTTCTCCGACTACCCTACTCGTTCTCCAAGCTCGACTAACGTCCGCGTGTCCATCGTATCCACTATGTGCCTGTAAGGCAGAGAACTGCTTCGTCCTGTCCAGCGGACGCCAAAATGTCACGGTGTACCGTCGTCACCGCAGCAGGTTACAGTTAGAAGAAATGACGAGGCATACGCTCTCTGTCGCACACACACATACACACATTTAATAACTTATCAAAACACACGCGTTAAACACAAAATACAATAAAAAATTACACCATCTCCCGCTAAAAGGAACCATGTGTAGATGTGAAACAGCGGGCGCTAACGCTTACATTGGCGGTGGCGTTGACGCTGGTGCTCATCGCAGCGTTGCGCAGGACAGAAAACTGGGGAGGCGGAAAGCACGCAGTGATGGAGCAGTGTTTCCTACTGGAACATGCCAATCGCTGCTAATGGGCAATGAGAGACAGAAGACTCCGACTGGACACAGAGACCCGCAGTCGGCTTTTAGTTAACGCGCACGCTGCGAATTTTTATTGTTCAACAACGCACAGGAGAAATCTCGCACCGGCACCACCTTGGAGGTCAAGATTCATTGCCGTATATACAGGGGTGGCCAGTGAACGGTTGTGCAGCGCGAGCAGTCGGTTTTTTCAACCAAGAAACTCGCTAGCAGACGCTGCCTGCGTCGGCGTCGCGAGGCGAGAGAGGGGGGGGAGTGTAGGAGAGGAGAGAGAGGGGGGGGGACGCGCATGCGCAGTGGGAGTGTGGACGCCGCGGGCAGGGATGCCTAGAGGAGAGAGGGGGGAGCGTAGGAGAGGAGAGAGAGAAGGGGACGCGCATGCGCAGTGGGAGTATGGACGCCGCGGGCAGGGATGCCTAGAGGAGAGAGGGGGGGAACGTAGGGGGGAGAGGAGGGGAGGCGCATGCGCAGTGAAGGTGTGGTTGCCGCGGGGAGGGATGCCTAGAGGAGAGAGAGGGGGAGAGGAGGTTTTTTATTTTTATTGTTTGAAAGGTTTGCGCATGCGCAGTAAGGGTGGTCACGCCGGCACACCACTACAACCACCGGATTAAGCTTCGCCATAAGATGCTTCATATCTAAAAATTGGCCGCGTATCTATGTGCTTCGCTGCAAATGTCGTCGAAAAACGATAGTCTTGTGCCGGCCCTACTACTATGTTTTGCCCTGCCTCAGACAGCGCCTACTCTACGTTGAATTGGCTGCATCTGGCTGGCATTGATAAAACACTAGGGTCTTTAGAATTGCGTACCTGTGTATTTTCTAATAAAAGAACACACGATCTGACACTAACATATTAATGTTGCGCCTCAAGTATGCGTAGTGTTTGCTTTTTGATCGAATATGTTCACAAGTATGAAGGCAAACACCAGTTCAAGATCGCTAGGCGTTCAGAAAGTAGTTAAACTTTGGCCGAGTAGCTGAATCGGGTTACGGACAGACAAACAGAAAGACCAAAATATTTGCATTCAAGTATCCCAAGAAAGACTCTCGTCTTTAAAAGATATTATATATGCACTTCACAGTCCGCGTAAAAGGAGGAATAGTCAGAAGGCACACATCACCCTGATCCTCGGCTGGTCATGACGAGCGTTCGGTTAACGAATGCTGCAGACACGTTGAAGCAGTGCTTGACCTTTCCGAGTCCAGTAGCGAGGTTGCGTGTCACGAACGGGTGCCGTCGGTGGCCCACAGGATGACTGGAGTAGAGAGAGGGGTTGAATGCCAAAGGACATGTGGTAACCGTTTAGGGCCACACGCTCAGGGACATCGGGCATCGGCAGGAGCCACTATTCCTGCTCATCGGCATGGCTGCTTCTTCCGCCGTTCCTTCCTTCTCCCTCCTCGAGCTGCACCTCCGCTTCTTTTTTTTCTCCGCGATGCTCGCGCCACCAGGATTTCTCGCGTCGCTCTTCTTGTTTTCTTTCCGTTGTCTGTATTGCGGAGACTCAAGAGCGTTGTAGTCATTTTCGTTCTCACTTTACTACTTTCAGACGCACCACATCACATAGATAGATAGATAGATAGATAGATAGATAGATAGATAGATAGATAGATAGATAGATAGATAGATAGATAGATAGATAGATAGATAGATAGATAGATAGATAGATAGATAGATAGATAGATAGATAGATAGATAGATAGATAGATAGATAGATAGATAGATAGATAGATAGATAGATAGATAGATAGATAGATAGATAGATAGATAGATAGATACGCTCAAAGTCGCCGAAGTTCGCTAAGAAATGCTTCGCATTTAAAACACTTAATGTAGTGTATAAACCTCAAGTGCGGAATTAAATCGAGCTGCTGCAGAAAGTCAGCGCCGCTGCGTCTCCGTGCCGTATTTGGTTCAATGTGGCGTCTGACGGGCAGAAGCACATCGCTTTCTTTCGACATAAGACACAATTGAGTATTCTTCAGGACCACTAATACATGTCTTGGCTTCACTGGTGGCCGTATTTAACTGATCTTTGGAACAGGGGAACGAATAGAGCGTTGCCACCTCTGCGCGGCTACAGAAACCACGAGTGAACGTTGTACACACACCTTGTTAAGGCTTCTGCGCAACAAATCGACTGCGTATCTCAAAAACGTAGCTATTTTATCGGCAGTATGCAGCAAGCAAAGCCTAATTACTAAAATATAAATTAAATAGCATTGTTTGGAAATGCATGAGTTTAATAATGCAGACTTACGGCTAGAAAGATTCGAAGTGGACGGCTCTCGCTTCAGCAGGCACTGCTATCTTGCCGATACCCTAAAACCTCCTTTTGAAGAGGAGGTTGCGTAGTACCTTTAGGATGCAAGTTAAGAGCCGAGCCCAAAACTCTCTAAACGGCTCAAACCGTTTGCTGTACAGTGTTAGAGAAAACGCGCTGTTCATGCTCGAGGCTGTGTCCGAGGAGCGTAATGGTCACTGCTGCCACCCACATTGAGAAGCGTATTGCCAAATACGGCCAAAGTGGGGTAGCATCTACAGCAAACCTCTACCTCTTCAAGCGATTTTATCTGTGTCCTGCTCCTTTCGACATTCAAAGCAGTTGTCCTTCTCACTTCTTGCCTCTTGGCTTGTTTCCGCAGCTGAGGGATGATAAGTCTTGCGCTTGGTAAAATTCACATGCGTTCATGTATGTACTTTGCGAGCTTAAGTTTGCAAAAGCTACGCGTTGGAAGTTCAACGCCTTACGGTGTTTTAGCAGTGAAGGTAATCCAGTACACTAAGAACGACAATGCCATCCCTTCATGGTGGAGACGCAACTTTTTAAATGTTTTCAGCACCGCAATTTGATTATTGCGTGTGTTAACCTGAATAGATGGTGAAAGGGCTAACATTCAAATTGGGGGACCCTTAAGCTTCGCCTTTAAGAGTTGAACGCGATAGCGATATCCTGTCCCTAGAGCGTACTTCAATTACTTAGTGCATACCATGTAATGGGCAGCATGCCTTAAACCACCAGCAATTAAGCGCGTGAAATGTTTTCGAACTTGCTATGCACCCACTACGTGGTCGTAAGGGAATACTCGCAGTAACGTGTGTGCCTCTTGTAATGGGTGGACGGCTTTTAACCACAATGTCGTTATGACATTCACATGTTCTGACGCCCGATGGCAATGTACTCATGTACCACGCAATATTACTCTGATATTACATGTTGTATCGTGACGCCTGCATACAGGACGCGTGTGTTTGTGAAGCACGAAAGTTATTTTCACTGCATCTCCAAGCAGAGAAAGTTATTTTATATGTAATCCTAAGCAGAAGCGTGGGCTGTCTGACAAAAGTTCGACTACGCGTCTCGTGTCCCTCAAGTTGAAGGCAGGTGTCAAGTTGGACGATCTGCCGCACCAATTGAGCGTCGCAGGGGAGATGGCTCTTGTGGTTGTTGCGGGACGAGCCCCCCCTGTGTCTCCGATGCCAAGGCAAGGGACACATTCGTCGGGACTGTCGTGTACCCCGGTGTAATGCCTGTAGACGCTTCGGGCATGAGGAGGGACAGTGTGTGAGGTCATATGCTGCTGCAGTTGGGCCCTTGAACAGCGAAGGTTCGTCCGAGCTGCTCATGGATGAGCAGGAAGCCGAGGAGGCTGCAACAGCTGGAAGGGAACCTGGAACCCTGAAATCGTCGATGACGAAGCTTCCCATCCATATGGCACCAGCGAAACGCGTTTCTCAAAGCAAAATTGAACAGGAAGAGGACCATACTGCGGAGGGCGGTGAGGCACCGGAGGACGCCACCGCGGCGCCCACTGAGACGCTTGCAGACGCTACACCCAAAGAAGCTGAAGTAATGGACGCGGAGTCATTGGCGCCGACACCACCTTCTCAGGTGGCGGGGAAACGCACTCGTGAACAGACAGTTGAGGAGAAGCTGGACGCAAGCAGCGATGGAGGTCCTCCGCCTAAAACGGTTAGTGCAAGAAGGGCGGCAATGAGGTCGCGTTCCATCGTTCCGATGGAGGCGCGGCTGGCGGGGAAACCGCCGCCGTAGTTCTGCTGGAAAGTGTCCTGGGGGTCTGAACGGGGGGGGGTCGCGAGGTGAGATGTTAGCGGAACGCTTCGACTGCAGTGTGCGTTCTTATTGTATCCACGTGGTGTGTGGTCTTTTCATGTCGTTTTCGCGTATTTTGGAAGCCGACAGCAAGTACCTGTTGATCTTTCCTGCACCCCCTAAATTTAGACAGGCCTGGGATACCGAGTCGGCGAGCAAAGTGAGCACCATATGGTTCAGGAACCCTTACTTTTTATTAAGCCATGGACGGTAAAATATTAAAACCCTTTCCGATAGCTACATTAAATGTACGAGGGCTTAATATGCGAAGGCATCAGTATCAGCTGAACCGTCTGCTTCGTGACAACGACCTAGATATTGTAGCGGTCCAGGAGTCCAAAATAGAAAGCGAAGAAGTCAACTGATCGTATGGTGGCCACTTTCCGTCCTCATTTTAATGTTTGTGTTTCCAATGCTGTTGGCACGTCTGGTGGATGTGTGCTTTTTATTCGTAACTCTGTAAGCTTCTCTGTTGAGAATGTTTTCTCGTGCCAAAGTGGACGTTTACTTGTTGTCGATATGCTCCTATCGAATATGTGCTGCCGCGTCATTTGTTTGTATGCACCAAATGTTGAAGCAGATCGAAATCTATTTTTCGAGGGTCTTGAAGGGTTTCTGAACGGTGACAAAATTTTACTAGTATTGGGAGATTTCAATTGCGTTTGTTTTCCTTCTGAGAGAACTAAGAGTCAGCCCGTTAGAGATAGGAGTGCTATCACGCTGAATTCACTTATTAGCGAGTATAACTTAGAAGACATAGGCAGCGTGATGTCGTGTGGAACGCAACCCCAGTACACGCATTATCAACGCGACAGTCATGCCAGATTAGATAGAATATATGTATCCACAGAACTCATTCCTCTCTGCTCTGGCTATGCAGTGAATGCCGTTCAATTCAGTGACCACTGCCTGGTGACTGCTATGTTTGGCGCAAAAGAAAAACGGAGCCGTTTGCTAGAGACTCAATCAACTAACTTCGTAACACAATGGGAGGACTTCAAGGACGAGGTTAAAATAAAAAGCAATCGAGTGTAGTAGTGTTAGGCAGCAGGAACAAAACCGAAAAGAAAGGGAACTCAGAGAAAATCTGCAATTTATGTACACTATGGAAAACATTCAACCTGGTATTTATACGAAACCAATAAGAGAGGTTAAATGTCATTTAGAAAACATTGATATTGCTAAGTATAAAGTAGCAGCTGTGAAGGCACGAGCTGAGTCATTTTTGATGGGGGAAACTCCAACAAAGCGTGCACTAGCTGATGAGAAACGCTATGCATGTCAAAAAGAGATACGTGAACTAAACCATGAAGGTCAAGTAGTCAATGAGCAGGCAGATATTCGGGGCGTTATATCGGATCATTTTGCACAGCTTTTTGGCTGTAAGCATATTTTGGACGAACGTTTCAAGGAGGATTTCATGCGACGTATGCCCAAACTCGAGGATGATGTTAAGACTCGTCTCGAGTCACCCATCACGGTTCAAGAAATAGAGAACGCTATTGAAAAGTTACCAAATGGAAAGACGCCAGGTCCTGATGGATTGGGAGCTTCCTTTTATAAATTCTTTAAACCCCTGATTGCCCAAATATTGCATAAAGTCTTTCATGATGTGTATGAGCACAAACAGGTCCCTCCATCTTTCAAAACATCGTATATTGTATTGATCCCCAAAACAGACGACATTGCTAAACGAAAACTAGTTGGATCTTATCGCCCGATAAGCCTTACCAACGTAGATTATAAGATATTCATGATAGTATTGGCCAAAAAGACTCCAAAGTGTCATTACCACTCTCATTGGTACTCATCAAACATGTGGTATTAAGGGGCGTAGTATCGCAACAAATATACACATTGCACGAAGTGTGTTGGAAGTTTGTGATGTGATTGGTGATCACGTAGCAATGATTCAGTTAGACCTTGCGAAAGCAGTCGATCTTGTTGCCCATGATGTGCTCTTTTCTTTACTTGAGTATTTGAACGTAGGCCATGTAATAGCTGATGGTGTAAAAATGGCGTATGCTAATTGCTCGAAAAGGATAATAGTCAATGGGGAGCTAACTCACAATGTCTCTGTGTGTTCCTCAGTTCGCCAAGGGTGCCCATTGTCACCTTTGCTATTTGCGGTCTACATTGAGCCTCTTTGCTTGGCTATAATACAAAACAAAAGCATTAGTGGATACAGCTTGCTCTCGGCTCAGGTTAAAGTACTTGCTTATGTGGATGACATCGCTGTTTTTTGTACGAACAAAGATAGTATCATTGAGGCAACAGCTGTCATTGAAAAGTTTTGCTCATACACGGGCTGCAAGATAAACTGGCAGAAAAGTTGTGGTTTTTGGCACGGTGATTGGGATACCATGCCAGAATTTTTTTCTCACATGCGTATGTACTCTGTACCAACAAAGTACCTGGGTGTACCTCTTGACAAGTATCAGAGCACTGAGGATTATTGGCTGGAACAAACGTCTAAGCTAAAGGAAAAAGCAGATGCATGGCGGGGTAGGCAGTTATCTATTTTTTCGCGTGCTGCTGGGTGTAATGTTTTTCTACTGTCACGTATATGGTACGTTATGAATGTCCTAAGTGCCTCACGTTCTAGTGTTCAGAAGATACATCGGGTTTTTTGCAGTTTTTATTTGGGCGTCGACTTGGGAAAAAATCAGTCGAACTAACTTGTTCTTTACGGTCAAATGCGGAGGTGTTGGTCTTGTTCACTTATTTTTGCGCCAAATTGTCTCTAGATTTATGTTTCTACGGGATATGAATGACACCTTCTTACGCACAGTTATACAAACCAGGCTACGCAAATTAATACCGGAATTCATTGTTTCTTCAGGTGAGGACATGGGGGGTTCTGTAAATGGATACTTGAGAGGGGTACTGCTCTCATACAAAATGTTGAGAATGAGATTTTCGTCAGAATACTTGGGTGGTGTTACCAAAAAGAGACTTTATAAGGATTTGATTGATGTTTCGCTACCGACTCCTATGTACCGTTTGCCATATCGTGGATACCCAGGACAAAATATTCTGAAAAGGGTTAAGAAAATGCCAGTATCTCCAACTGCCAAAAGCTTCTTCTTCAAATTACACACAAATAGTCTACCCGTTAAAACATGGCTTGAGGAAAAAGGCATTTTTGTTCCTTGGACAACTGACTGCCTCCTATGCCACAAACCAGAGAGCATTGAACATGCCTTTATTGACTGCCGGGATGCGGTATTTTATTGGGATATCCTCCAGCGCACTATAAAAGAACAATTTCCCCTAGACCCTTACGGCATCAGGTTCCTACCAGTCGATACTCCCTATGACATAATAATGATTCTGGGTCTTCACGGTTTATGGAAAACGAGAATGCAAGTGCGCAACGCCGATGTTCACGTGAAATCGTCTAGAGAAAACTTTCTAGAAAGTGTACTTCAAGTTAGGGAGCTTCTAAGAGCCCAGCCTGACCCACCAGACTGGGTCACTACTCTTGATGTACTGATAAATATGAGAGCTTTCTAGGCATGGTTCAGTGCGTGAATTACTGATGTATATTTGTTTGTACGTTGATCTTTCTGTTCTATGTTTAATAAGGTAATAAAGAAAAAAAAGAAGCGTGGCTGTGTGGTAGAAAACCTGCTTGCCACGCAGACGACATCTTTCTCCATTTTTCGCTCACAACCAACGACGCCGCCGCCGAGGCCGACACCAACGCCGAAATTTCTGCGAAACGAGCTCTTTAACGCTATCGCGTTAATAGAGGTATTATAGCCTAATACAAGTTATACTGCCCGAGCCGACCAATACCGCAGTGTATTACCGTCTCTACTAAAAACAACGTATTGTCGTTGTTGTGTTTGGCGAGCGCAAGCGTGGAGCGATAATGTAACATGCTTGGTGTTGTCATTGTTAACAGGTCTACAACAAAGTGCAATATCTAACACCATTGTTACGCTTCGCGCTGCATAAGCTGACTTAATGGGGACACGATTGTACTATATTGGCACGCGCTATTCTTATTTTCACTTTTGTTGTATTCGGTTTTCGCCCACAAAGACCGTCAGTAAAGCACAGCTCAAACCGCGCCTTATTGTTCTAGAACCTTCGCAATTATTGTAGATCGTTTTGAAGATTGCACGCAAGACGCGACTACTCGAGATTATTTCTGAGCTTGGGCGATGACCAGTGATAAGGCTAGAATGTTCGACGAGTGATGCATAAAAGCCGGCGCGCTCCAACGATGGTCAGTTGATCGACGGCCGACGCTCTGTTCACCGCAATCAGTGCCAGCGTGTATTGCTGTAATCTTACTTTCCGTTTACCGGCCACAAGTTCGGCCTAATAAACAGTTTCATCTTGGACACGTCGCCTGCTGCCTTCGTCGACGTCACACCCACGTGACATCTGGTGGAGGTGCTGCTTCGTTCATGTACCGGACGCCCCCGTCAAGTCGTGAACCCAGCCCCAGTCGTGAAGGAGACGTCGACGCCAGCCTCGATCAGCGAGCTAGCCGCAGGCAACGAGGGCTAGATCCAGAGTTCGCGCCCATACCCAATAAGACTCGAAAGACCAAGGCCACGACTACTACTGCGGCAACTATGACAGCCACGGTACCAACTCCCACCACGGTCGTGATGCAGCAGCCAAGGGAGCCACCGACATTCCATGGAGCATCGTTTGAAGACCCGGAGACCTGGCTGGAGACGTACGAACGAGTGGCCACCTTCAACCACTGGGACTCGGAAGAGAAGCTGCGTCGCGTCTACTTCTACCTGGAGGACGCGGCAAGGACCTGGTTCGAGAACCGGGAGTCTGGACTTCAAACCTGCGATCTCTTCCGTGACGCATTCCTTGAAACATTCATGAGCGTGGCCCGCAAAGAAAGGGCCGCTTCTTTGCTGGAGACAGGGGTACAGCTACCCAACGAAAACATCACCATCTTCACGGAAGAGATGACCCGACTGTTTCGCCAGGCCGACGGTGCCATGACCGAAGACAAGAAAGTTCGCTTTCTTATGCGAAGAGTCAAGCAGGAGCTCTTCGCCGGGCTGATGCGGGATCCACCCAAGACCGTCCAAGAATTCCTGTCGGAGGCGACGACGATCGAGAAGACACTGCAAATGCGCACCGGACAGTACAATCGCCGCTCTATTCCAGACAGTGCGGCTTATGCCCTCGACTCCAACGAGTTGCGTGAAATGATTCGAGCCATTGTGCGAGAAGAGCTGCGAAAGCTCCAAGCTTCTCCGCAACCTGTAGGGACGTCGATTGCAGACGTTGTACGAGTAAATTCAGCATTCACTGAGTGTTCCTCAGCTAGCCTCACCGCAGCCACAAGCCATGACCTACGCTGCTGCTGCCCGCCGTCACGTCCCCCCTCCGCGCCCACACCAAGATGCCGCCCCGCAGCACTTCCGTCGCCAGACGCCGCCGCCACCACCACCGACGCCCTACCGTCCTCCCGGCGGCCAGCGCTACACACCTAGGAAAACCGACGTTTGGCGCGCCCCTGACAACCGCCCGCTATGCTACCACTGCGGGGAGGCCGGCCATACGTACCGCCGCTGCCAGTACCGACAGATGGGGCTACGCGGCTTCGCCGTCAACGCGCCGCGTCCGCAGCCGGGTGAACGACCTCGCCGACTACATTACCGGAGCACAGTGGCAAGAACGATGACCACCCCATTCGCCATCGCCCGGCCGCTACATGTCACCGCACCGCCGGCAGTACACTGGCCCAAACCGGGGCCGGTCGCCTAGCCCCTATCCGAAAAACTAAGGGCAGCAACCGATGGAGGTGCGGTTGCTGCACGACGAAAATGCCGAAGGTCCTCCGCCGCCGCCGACGACGCTTCGACGAAACCTGAAGAACACGCCGCGTGCCGAACATAGCCCTGCCAACGTAACGTCGCGGCCCGACGAAGACGTGACGACGCAACGTGGAAGCAGCGCAATAAATCGACGCAGCTGTGACCCGACGCCACGACCTAACTGCAACGCAAGACGACGAACTAGCGACCTCGATGTTCTTATCGACGGCCATAGCGTGACAGCTCTCGTCGACACCGGAGCGGACTATTCTGTCATCAGTGGACCGTTCGCCGCGAAGTTGAAGAAAGTCAAGACCGCTTGGGAAGGCCCCGAGATCCGGACAGCTGGAAGGCACCTAGTAACGCCGGCAGGAATTTGCACAGCGAGAGTCTCCATTAACAACCTGATTTATCCAGCAAGCTTCGT
Organism: Rhipicephalus appendiculatus; assembly: GCA_030522465.1. Lineage (NCBI taxonomy): Eukaryota > Metazoa > Arthropoda > Arachnida > Ixodida > Ixodidae > Rhipicephalus > Rhipicephalus appendiculatus. Next base: position 455 of record JALIZH010019695.1, on the reverse strand, counting down.
AGTCCTACAGCGCCGCTCCAGAGACGTCATCCTTGGTATAGACTTGTTAGGCCTTCATGGTGCACTCATCAATCTGCGATCCAAGTCGATAACGTTATCCACTGAAAAAGCCCTACCGCCGCATACGCCGTCAGGAAAGTGCGCCTTGAATTTGCTGGAAGACCAAGTCACCATTCCTCCTCGCTCCAGAGTCAGCATTTCCGTCGGCACTAAGAAATCAACAGATATGCAAGGCGTCGTTGAAGGTGACCAGCACCTGTTGATCAACCGTCAGATTTGCGCCGCACGAGGCATCGCCGAGGTGCGTGAAGGAAAGCAACAGTGATGCTCACGAACTTCAGCAACGAATACAAGCACGTGAACAAAGGCATGACGGTCGCCTATATCACAGAAATTGTAGAAGCCAACGACGCCCTCGCCGAGTTTACCGAACATGCAACGACGAACCGAGCTCA
>JALIZH010019694.1:0-28219 GCA_030522465.1 Rhipicephalus appendiculatus | reverse complement strand
GAGCATGTTCTTTTTATACGCGTAGAAACTTCGCCGTCATGAACCTCATGGCGGTAACAGCTGTTTAGACTGGTTAACTAGAATTTTCCCAAGCTCTCTGGCGAAGGCCGAGGCAAAGGATCTAGGAAGGTGCCACCTTTTCGCTCATTGGGCTTATTAAATGCGAAGCATTTCTTAGCGAACTTCGGCGAGTTTGAGCGTATCTATCTGACTATCTATCTAGCCGCCTACGACTTTGAGCTCTCGCCATATCGTTAATGGGATTTATACCAAATTTGGTATGGCATAACATGACTGTATGACGAACATAAATGGCTAGTCATATCATGAAAATCATGAGTAACTTGTCATGAAAAGTATGATTTACATGCCACGCTCATGGCGCGCTCGCGGCCGTTTCGTTAGCTCGATATACACCAAATTTGGGATTGAGTGACGTGACTGTATGGCGAACATAAATGACAGGTGGTAATATGCAAATAATGACGTGCATGTCATGAACAACATGATTTACATGACACTCTCATGGCGCGCTCGCGGCCGTTTCGTTCACTTGATATACACCAAACTTGGTATAGAGCGACGTGACTGTATGACGAACATAAATGACAAGTGGTAATATGGAAATCATGAGTTGTCATGTGCGACATGACTTGCATGCCACGCTCATGGCGCGCTCGCGGCCGTTTCGTTAGCTTGATATACACCAAACTTGGTATTGAGTGACCTGGCTGTATGACGAACATAAATGACAGCTGGTAATATGGAAATCATGAGTTGTCATGTGCGGCATGACTTGCATGTCACGCTCATGGAGCGCTCGCGGCCGTTTCGTTAGCTTCAGATACACCAAACTTGGTATTGAGTGACGTGACTGTATGACGAACATAAATGACTAGTGGTAATATGGAAATCATGAGTTGTCATGTGCGACATGACTTGCATGCCACGCTCATTGCGCGCTCGCGGCCGTTTCGTTAGCTTGATATACACCAAACTTGGTATTGAGTGACCTGACTGTATGACGAACATAAATGACAGCTGGTAATATGGAAATCATGAGTTGTCATGTGCGACATGGCTTGCATGCCACGCTCATGGCGCGCTCGCGGCCGTTTCGTTAGCTTGATATACACCAAACTTGGTATTGAGTGACCTGACTGTATGACGAACATAAATGACAAGTGGTAATATGGAAATCATGAGTTGTCATGTGCGACATGACTTGCATGCCACGCTCATGGCGCGCTCGCGGCCGTTTCGTTAGCTTGATATACACCAAACTTGGTATTGAGTGACCTGGCTGTATGACGAACATAAATGACAGCTGGTAATATGGAAATCATGAGTTGTCATGTGCGGCATGACTTGCATGTCACGCTCATGGAGCGCTCGCGGCCGTTTCGTTAGCTTCAGATACACCAAACTTGGTATTGAGTGACGTGACTGTATGACGAACATAAATGACTAGTGGTAATATGGAAATCATGAGTTGTCATGTGCGACATGACTTGCATGCCACGCTCATTGCGCGCTCGCGGCCGTTTCGTTAGCTTGATATACACCAAACTTGGTATTGAGTGACCTGACTGTATGACGAACATAAATGACTAGTGGTAATATGGAAATCATGAGTTGTCATGTGCGACATGGCTTGCATGCCACGCTCATGGCGCGCTCGCGGCCGTTTCGTTAGCTTGATATACACCAAACTTGGTATTGAGTGACCTGACTGTATGACGAACATAAATGACAAGTGGTAATATGGAAATCATGACATGTCATGAGCGACATGACTTGCATTGCACGCTCATGGCGCGCTCGCGGCCGTTTCGTTAACTTGATATACACCAAATTTGGTATTGAGTGGCATGACTGTAGAACGAACATCATGACAGGTGGTAACATGGAAATCTTGGCATGCATGTCATCTACAACGCCATTTACATGCCACGCTCATGGTGCGCTTGCGTCCAGTTCGCTAGCTTGATATACCCCAAAATTGGTATTGCGCGACGTGACTGTTGACGAACATAAATGACAGGTCCTAGCATGTAAAAGTTGACATGCAAATTATGTAAAGCATGATTTACTCCTTCCTGGCTGCTTTGCATTAGATCGATTCCCACAGTGTGTGGGATCTGCCGGCTTTTATTGAGCTAAGAATTACACGAACACTCGAGGGGCATTTTTCTGTCGCCGTCGGAATCTCCGTCATCTGCCGTGTACAATCCCACTGAATAACATCTCCCCGCGCTTCGTATGCCCTGTATGCTCTGTGCCCATCGCATGCTCTCGCGCCTAAGACGCATGGATGAGTGCTGGGAGTGGTGCTGCATGGCTCCGACAGGAAATCCATACTTTGACTAGCCGGGCGTGGTTGTCCGCGATCGCGCACACCTATCTTTACAAGGGATCAACCGACGATTCCTACCTTTGTCATCGAAAAATTTATATTCAAGCCATAGACAGTACAGTCTCTTCGCTCGCGCCTACAGTCGCGTTTCTTCACACCTGTATATTGGTTGAAGTACGCTAGGTTAAATTAGTATATTATTCCGGTTTGTTGTTAATGCGGTGACTGCTTAGCCATTACTGTGAAACTACGTCTTTTTTTTCTCCGGATAGAGAAAAGGTGATATATATGAATTTATATTTATCACCACCTCTTGCTGACGTTTCACCCTCTACTTCAAATTAAATTGTTTATATCAGTATTTATCATTCACCACCAATCAGTAACATATTACAGTTACATTACTTCATTGGTATGATCACGTGAATGTGGAATAGTATTTTACTTAAGAGGAAGAGCAGGACAGTAAGCGTTTTACTGTATCTAGATCGACTGTACACCTCGTATACTCTATGCTCGCAACAATAAAAGCAGAAAACAAAATAAACCTGCACACTGGTGCGCTTCTAGCCTGGCTCCCAATGAGCCTTCTAATGATGATGAAGTAAGAAAGCTATCATACATTATATTAGGAATTGGACACTAGCAATAGGTCACCATCGTTTTACAGCGACAGCTGTTATGAGTTCACAACAAGAGCCGTTTCTGGCGCCGTACTTTTCCACCACCGCCACCGCCACCCCTGTAGTCCGTAACTGCTATCACGGGAAATAAAAAAAAGAATGAAATAAAAATTAATGTTCAGGATGGAATGGGGTTCGAACCTGGGACCTCTACGCGGCAGCCCACTATTCTACCACATAGCCATTCCGGTTTCTCTTTTCTTTATTGCAGTGCTTCAGTTTTCCACAGTACACATTTTCTACAATTGTTTTATGTACAATATAAATTCCATGCGCGGTACCCAATCGGGCATATCCTTTTACATTTTTTGCAATTCCACAAACGAATTTAGGACCCTCGAAATTATTCTGTAGCTCGTCGAGCATCGACATCAGCATGACGTATAGCCATGCGTGACCTCCAAATATTATGCCGACCCAATAAGATGATGACGTCATACGGAAATCCATCCTTGTTTTCAATGCCCAGATACCTTATTCCATTCCGGTGCTCGAAACTCCTTCGCAAAAAGAGCCTATACAGGCGTCATGCCAGGCGAGGAACGAAGTTAACATATGTGATGGAGGCGAAATGGTAGAGGCCCGTGTACTGTGCGATGTTAGTGCACATAAAGAGCACCAGATGGTCGAAATTTCCGGATCCCTCCACTACGGCGTCCCTCATAATCATATTGTGGTTTTCGGACGTAAAGGCCCACATATTATTATTATGTTAACATATGTAATATAGCGTGGTAGAAGAGTAAAATAAGAACCAGGCGTCACACAATACGAATTGAGCAACGATAGGGTCGTTGAATGCTTCCAAACCATTACAAAGGGTTCAGTCATAATTCTTCATCGTCATCAGCCACCGCGTCAGCTAAGTCAATGAAATCTTTATTTTTTTGCATAGTATGGTTACATTGTTAAAGATATACAGAAGAGGGTCCCAAGGTAAAAAAACCGTACCGGGACCCTCTGTACATAATTATTAGATAAAAAATACAAAATAAGCAGAAAAATTAAAACAAGAAATATCTAAGTCAACCTAAAAACAAAGGTACAATAGTTATACAGAAAAAATACACGGAGACATCAATGTTTTTTAAGCATAAATAACTTTTTTTCAAATTTTATAAATATTGATGACAAATGTATATAATATATATACTCATACTAACAGTGAAAACATGCAAAGAAACACAATGAACAGTAACAATTATATTTCGCGTAATATTACTATAACTATACAGGAAAGGAAAAAAAAGCACTAAAAAGCACAGTACACGCTATGAATAAATGATATAATTATTGTTTCAGGAAATGAGCTTTGAGTGTTTTTTTTAGTGCAGCAAGAGATGACGATGTTTTGATGGGGTGAGGAAGAGAATTCCACATTTTGATAGCACAGAATGATGCTGTCATTTTACCGTAATTAGTACAAGCTTTAGGCAGCAAGAAGTTATTTTTTTTGTGCAAAACGAGTAGGGTTATTATTCTTCAAGGTATCCAAGGAAATAAACTCGTGGGTAAGATCTTTATTGATTAATCTGAAAAGCAAGGTAATTAAGTTAAATGCAAATAAATCATTAGTTGTGAGCACTTTATTCTCCACGCGTACGATGTCAATATTATCACGACTAAAGTTAGAAATAATACGCAGAGCTTGGTTTTGTATATGCTGAATGGATGAGAAATGACATTGATACGTGTTGCCGTAAGCAGCAATACCGTAATTGATATGACTATGAATGAATGCGTGATAAAGTGAAAGGAGAGCAGGAGTAGACAGACAATGTCTAGCTTTTATTAATGATCTTATGCCGAAAGAAGTTCTTTTCTTAACTTGAGAAATGTGATTGTGAAATTTTAGTTGCTCATCGAGATATACACCGAGGAATGAAACACAGTCGCTAGTTGAAATGAAGTGGGAGTCGAGGGTTACCTGAGGTGGATATTGCAGTCGTCTTTGAGGTGAACGGAAAACCATGAATTTAGTTTTGTTTGGATTTAAAATCAAGTGATTATTCTGGCACCAAATAGCAATGTTAGCTAATGCACTGTTTAATTTATGAGTCAACGATGTTAAAGATACATCCGAGTCTGAGACAGTAGTGTCATCAGCGTATAACATGCATTGTGAGGGTGAAGCGTGTAAAGGAAGATCATTAATATAGAGAATGAATAACAATGGTCCCAAAATTGAGCCCTGTGGCACCCCTTGATTAATTGTTTTAGTGTCTGAAAATTTGCCAGATAAAGAAACTGTTAGCTTTCTGTCACACAAGTAATTTTTCAGAAAGATTAACGCTGGTCCTGTTATTCCATAGGCTTCTAATTTTTTTAGTAACATACCGTGATTAATTGTATCAAAAGCTTTCGAAAAATCTAAGAATACTGAACCAACAATTAGTCCTTTGTCAATGCAACTCTTAATGTAGTCTGTTAATGAGATTACCGCCAAGTCGGTGGAACTACCAGAACGGAATCCGAATTGACAGTTATTCAAGAGATGAAATTTTTTTAGGTAGCTGTTCAGGCGACTAACAAATAGTTTCTCAATTATTTTGCTGACAGATGGTAAGATGGAAATAGGTCGGTAATTAGAAATAATTGACCGATCTCCTTTCTTAAAAATGGGTATGACTTTCGTGTTCTTAAGGCTGCGTGGAAAAATTCCAGTTTTAAAGATGTTGTTAATTATGGTGGCCAATGTTAGAGAGATTAAATGACCTACCATTTTTAAGTGGCGTGCAAGAATGTCATCTAATCCAGGAGAGGTATCTTTAAGGTTCTTAATCATGGTGAAAACTTCATCTGATGTTACAGGAAAAAGAAAAAACGAAAAATTTACTCGACTCATGCTACATTCAGCGCCCGTGTGATCCTGATTGTATATTTCAAAAAAGAAGTCACTGAACGCATTAGCGATTTCGAGCGCGTCATCGTGCGTACAATCATTATATATTATTTTTGAGATTGAAGAGTGGCACGTTGTTCTGTTTAGGAATGTATTGAGCAACTCCCATTTTCTTTTAGAATTGTTCTGGCGACTTACAAATTCCTGTTCGTAATAATTTTTTCTTGGCTTTCTTGAGCAAAGAATTTAAAATGTTACAGTACTTTTTGTATCTTGACGTCAAAGTTAGATTGAAAGGTCGCTTCTTTGTTTTTTTATATAAGTTTTCTTTTTTACGCATACTTTTAAGAAGACCCTTGGTTATCCAAGGACATTGAGGTGAATTGTAACGCCGTTTACATTTGCTAATAATTGTATTCCGAGACACGGCTTCCCGAAAAAAAATCACAGAATCTTTGGAGTGCATATTCCGGATCTTGCACCTGATCAATTTGAGACCAATCAATATTACTCACATCTTCTATAAAGCTGTTCTTATCAAATACTTTGGCTAAGTATCGTGTACTGTCCGAGCTATTAGACGAGTTAAAGATGATGAAGATAGGATAATGATCACTAATATCGGTATTAATGACCCCTGAGTTAGGGTAAGGTGGGGCAAAATAAGACAAAAATTTGAAAATAGTGAATATTTATTTTTCTTTCACTCTTTACCCTTAAACGACAATGCAGAAACTTTTCTTTGGGTACAAGGTATGTGCTACATAAATATGACCATGTTGCCACTGTTAAAAAGTTTATTTTAAAAAGAAATAAAAAATGCACCAGATGTCTCATTTTGCCCCAACCTGAGGGGCAAAACGAGACAGTGTGAAAAAAATTTAACCCTTCAGTTTTTGCAGTAGAAGCACTTGAAATTAAACTCCGTGGGCCCTCACGCAGCCTTCATGACCCCAGTCTTTGCACTCCACGCATTGAATCCAGACAGAATCCGGCGCTGTTTTGCTCCAAAACTCCTTGCAGATCAAACACCACCAGCCTTTCTTTGTGCTGTTGTTGTATTTTGTTGAAAGCTTGCACTTCATTGGATTATACAACGATTGGACGCTAGATATAATCTGACGCATTTTCTTCGCCTCCTTTTGCTGTTTTGGTGAAGAACTGCACGGGCGTTTCGTGACTTTCAGCTTCGTCAGCCGGGCTTCGTGAGGCGATGAACTTAAAACTGTGCTAGATTCGAATTTTCTAGCACAAATTTGGTATTGAAGGAAAACTCGATGTCGAGACGTGTTTGTGAACGGCTTGACTTGGAGATTCTACCAAATTTGCGTTCGCCTCTTGGGAGCATCCTTGGGAACGCGGAAAAATCTCGATGCAGCACGAATGGAGTGAGTGTCCTGAACAGCAGTCAGTGCATTTCACGTCGTTTTCCTCCCAGGAAGCTTTATATGATATTCTCTAGTGCGTCCGAACCTTCCTAAACAACAAAATATAATATATAATGAGTGTAAGTAAATGATTCACTTAATGAGACAGTCTCTAAAGCAATTCAATGCTTTTTTTGTCGCGTTTTGCCCCCCCCTCACATGCCCAAATTCAAAAAAATTTCCGCTTTGGCCCCGCGCACCAAGTGAACTGAAATTTTGGTGGTATGTAGCTAGTCGTATATAGTAACAATAGAAATACTTACGTTGCTGTACTGACGCCAGAGTAGCTTCATGCACGGATCCGAAAATTTGGCCGAGAAGAATTTCGCCCCTTTTTGACGGGTCACGAACACACTGACACCAGCCGCGTAATTTTCCCCACGCGAACGCTGTGAGCAATCATCAACTTTTACACATAAAAAGGTGGACAACTACCAGCACCTCTCGCTGAAATATAGAAACAAAGAAAAGTGCTTTCTGTATTAGCTATGGAGGTCGGCAAAGCCAAAATGTCGCGTTTTGCCCCGTGTCTCATTTTGCCCCGCCTTACCCTAGGTGTAGGAGTGATGTTAGTTAATGCATGGTCTAGAAGTGTTTTTGTTCCATGAAGTGTACATCTTGTTGGCGACGTTATTAGCTGCTCGTAACCAAATCCACTAAAGCAATCAGTGTAGTTTACACACAACCTGCTGTCGATATCTAACAAATTGATATTGATATCACCTACTATGAGAACATGTTTATTTTCTGCAGCTAATATGTTGAAAATGCGATCGAGATGAATCATAAATTCAGATGAACATGATGATGGCGAGCGGTATATACAGCCCAAAACAAATTTTTTTTGAATCAATGGACAAAAACGAAGAATCTAATTCAATCCATACCGACTCACACTGCGCAGTAGGTATACTAATGTCACGCCTTCTAGTGTAGGGGATATTATCGGAAATAAATATAGCTGATCCTCCATGACAATCATTTGAGCGGTGACAGTATTCTGATTGATAAGACTGAAATCCAAACATGTTAGTATCAGCTTCACAAAGCCAGGTTTCAGTTACGCAAATGAAAGAAAACGGAATAGAAAGGGACGTAAGAAAGCTACTAATGCTATCGTGATTACGCCGTAGGCTTCTTGCGTTCAAGTGAACGAGGCAGGGATTGTTGTCAGACATCAAAGATCGAATTTCAGCGGGGGACAGAGACGCCATGTTTCCCTTATATGTTGCATTTCATGAACGCAGCCAAAAAAGAAGGAAATCTACGTGAAAATGCGCAGATCCGATTCTGTTTGAATGCGAAACACCCTGCTGTCGTTCGTCTTTCGCGCCTTTATCTGGCAATTTTCTGTCCAGAGAAAAGACCACCTCTTTTCTTTCTTCAACGCAAGAGCCCTAGAAAACAGCTTTTTGTTCTCGAGAGTCAAGTGATCGTTTACATACACGGCCCGATCAGTTGCACCACCGAAGCCAATCTGGGATGTCCGAATCCGTGCTTTTCGTGCCTTCTTAACAAATTCATTTTTCTTCTCGCGACAAACAAATCGTGCAATGACATTTTTTTCACCAGATTTTGCAGCAACACGGTGAACACAGTCAATGTCATCAGTCGAGACAGGACAGCCTATTGCCTGCCCGACCTGCTCGAGAATGGCAGCGCATTCTTCTCCTTGAGTACTTGGGACGCCCTTTATTTCTACGTTGTTCATCCTGGAATACTGATCAAGGTCTGCCAGTTTTTTTCTTAGGGCTTCATTTTCAATAGCAAGGGCTTTGTTTGCAGCAATAAGCTCGTCCTGTCTCGCACGTATTGTGTCATATTCCTTACTTAGAAATTCCACTGTATCACAAAGCGAACCCTGTTCTTCGATAGAACGGTTCTTGATTTTTTTCTAGAAGTCTTCCTGTTAGGTCATTCACGAGGTCCTCCAACTTGTTTTCAAGTTTTGCCTCGAGCGATTCGACCCTTTTCGCGAGTTCAACATTGGATGGCATTCTAGTTTACGGCAAGGCAAAAAAAAAAAACAAAATACACAATGGCTCAGCAGCAGCCGCGGGGAAGTTTTTTTTTTTTTTTGCAGAAAATACTTTAAAATGGAGCGCAACCAACCTGCAGAAACAAGAAGTGGCGCTTAGATGATGTTGACTTTGCCGCGGACTGCTGCTGAATGTGGCGACGACGCTGTCCGCAGAGTCTTTTATAGCCCTTGTGAAGTGGCTAGCTGACTGCGCAGGTCCAGAGTGCCGCCAACAGAAGCCCGTCAGTCAATTCGAACACCCTTCCGTCCACGTGGAAACTGATACGGTGATCGTCAATGCGACACCCTGCAGAAACAAGAAGTGGCGCTTAGATGATGTTGACTTTGCCGCGGACTGCTGCTGAATGTGGCGACGACGCTGTCCGCAGAGTCTTTTATAGCCCTTGTGAAGTGGCTAGTTGACTGCGTCACATAATGCTTCGCAAAGGCGTAGCGGGCACCTCGCTTCTCCGCAGAATGAAGAATAATGGCGTAGTGGATACTTCCCAACTTGACAAAAATTATGATTTTGAGCGTACTGGATACCTTACAGGCGTACTTCTATTAGTAGCCCCAAGAGCGTTTACAACGGGTTGTAGAAATGCCACACGTCGAGCTTTCGCTGTTTTAGGGGCGAAGATCGTTAGGGTGTGGGTCTGTCCCTCCTCTGTAGTAGTAGTAGTAGTAGTAGTAGTAGTAGTAGTAGTAGTAGTAGTAGTAGTAGTAGTAGGTAGCCACGCATAGTGGAATGTACCCACTCCACGTGATAAAGATGACGATGACGCCTGATGACCAAGCGCGTTCCAGTATAGTGGAATGTACCCACTACACGTGATAACGATGACGATGACGCTGATGACCATGAAGTATAAGCGCGTTCCAGACCACACATTCTTTTCTGCCATGAATGAAAACGATCGTGAATGCGCTCTCGCCCTCGAAAGGCAAAACGGCAACGCCAACAACAAACATTCATAATCACACCACACCCCCCGCATTTGTGTGTCAGGTCTTTGCATGATGATCGAGTGGGCAAAATTTACGGGGATTGACGGTTTACCAGATTACCTCCGGAGCTTCACCCACTCATCATCATTCACTTCGTTGCTTGAGGCCCGTGTACTTAGATTTAGGTGCACGTTAAAGAACCCCAGGTGGTCTAAATTTCCGCAGCGCTCTACTACAGCGTCTCTCATAATTATATCGTGGTTTTGGGACGTTAAACCGCAGATATTATTATTATTACTATTATTATTATTATTATTATTATTATTATTATTATTATTATTATTATTATTATTATTATTATTATTATTATTATTATTATTATTATTATTATTGTCATTCACTTCGTGGATATGGCGTGATTTTTTTTTTGTGCTGCGCTTTCAGTGCAGGCCTGGCTTTTTTCATAGAAGTGCCATGGTAGCATTCCTGATGAACATATCACGCATGGTTCTTTTTGTTTTCATTTAATGCTTCAGAGTGCGCTAAGTGAAATCAAAATAAATTATGTACGTTGCGCTTCATCCAGCGATCGCAATGTGCCTACGGACAATACTGCATAAATCTTACACCGCACAGGTATTTTTATTGCGCATTTCCCAGCGTCGCTGCAACCTCCAGTGACTGCCATTCCAGCCTCGTGCTCTGTTTCAAATATACGTTACTTATCAAAAGGGTAATGCGTTATTTTGCAGCGGGATATCTGAGAGCGTGCCGTTGGGAATGCTTGACAGTGATTGATGTGCGCAGGCCAGCGGTTTGCGCCTATAGATGGCAGTTGCCAGCCTGTTTTCTCCATATCTCCTCTATATTATTTTCTGTCTGTGAATACATATCCATAATTATTGTTCTCCACAATCGAGTAGACATTTTCTCACTCTTCTTTTTTTCGGAGAGGAATGCGTATACTTTACACACAGATTTGTTGGGAGCTGCATATACGATATATAGGCGCAGCTAGAGCATTTTGCAACAGTCAGCCAAATCTGATTACTTTAAGAGTTGCTCTTTTAGTTTAATCATGAACCTGATTTGTGGAAAGGAAATAGTAATAATTGTATTTGCTGCCGTAGATGTACTTCTTGTTTCATGCAAGGCGATGCACGAGCTACAGCATGAACTTGCAGACGCCAGAAATGTAGGTCATTTCATGTCCTTTAGCACAGGCACGGCATAATTTTGTGAGGTTAACTTTTGGAGGGAGAATACTCAATACATGTTCATTGCGATAGTTCTTACAAAGACCGTCCAGCCAGTTTGAGCAAATCGGCGGTCACATTAATTCAAACAAAAATCTATTTCTTGGCATTCTACTTGGCAAAAATACGATATGGTTATCATTCATACTGTAGTGGGGGTCTGCCTAACTCAATTTTATCGTAAATGTCAACACAAATAGAATTTCTTAGGCCATGCATTTCGCCCCCATCGGAGTGCGGCTCCCATAGATCGGCAGTAAACAGGCGCGCTTGCGTTTAGCTTCGTGAGTCATAGCTATTCTGCCTGACGGTGGTTTCCCCTTCACTGTCACTATCTGACTTTATTATACGCTCAACGTACCTACATAATCGATTAATAGTCCCCATCCCATGGTTAGTCCCCATGGAATAGTCCCCATTGGGTTAGTTTAAATGTATTGTATGGTACTGAGAGACACTAGCGATTAGAAATGGCGACTACACGAAAGCGGTCAACTCAAACAGAAAGATGCAGTTTGCCTGGAGTACCTGTGTTGTGTACTACATGCTTCTTACATAAGCTGCACAAATCAGAAAAAAAAAAGATTTGCATGGTCACTCGCACGCACGTGGTACAGCAGTCACGTCCTGTTGATTTAAGCACGTGCCGAAGAGCGTGTATATATATCAGGAGTGCCGCCAATATTCTGAACGAAGGAGATCTGTGTATTGCGTGATGCCCACATATTTTGAAAGCGTTCATTGCAAAAAATATAATAGTAACATGAAGAATCTTAACATATCAAACAGCGATCTAAATATATTCGGGTAGCGAAATGTGATAGTTTATTCACTATTATGTTTATTTATTTATTGAGCACTGCCGGTCTCTGTGCAAAGTCGTGGGCACAGTAGAAAAGTAACCTATAGGATATTTGGCAATATATTTTCCAGTACAAGAAGACAACAATGGAGCCCAGGAAAAAAAGATCCATGCGTGAAACAATTTAAACAATGCAAAAATATTGCATGTCTGGGAAAAGGAGAAATTAGCGGTGCACATTATTAAGAGAACATAGCAATAAATGTAGCGTTTTATCTGCAAAGTACAGAAGGGCGAAGTTTGTCTAAAGGATAGACAAAGACAAGAAATGCATCAACATTAACCAGGCGTTCGCAGATAATGAACTTAACTTAGTGGGATAGCAAAATTTAGTTTCTGTTGTAATATCTGAAATTACAAAGAAGGATGAAAAGATTTTATGAGGGGTCTTAGTATTGGCTGAGAGTGAAGCAACTTAATTGACCGCACCACGAGGTCATAGAAGTTAGTTTGCCGGTGGTTCGAAGGATAGTGGCTGGCAGTGTGCACGACCGTTTAGGCCCAGTTAATCGCTTCGACCTGAATACGGTGGTCAGTTGACCGCAGGGAGTGGCTCCCACGCCTCGATGGGGGAAGCTGCATGGCAGTTTTCTCTTTGGAGGTGGGTTTCCCTTGTATTCCCAAAGAATTAGCGTACTTTTTTTCTCATTTGAACAGTCCTAACTTTTAGAGTTCCTCTACTCTGATAAGCAAGCTGCAAGATGACCATTGTCACGCCTTACGTCGTATTTTTTTCAGAGAAACGTGGAAATATAAAACGGCATCGCCTTACGACGCAAACGATTATGTCATCACAATTTTTTTTTTCATTGTACCAGTTTCTTGGGCTAGGCTGGAGTTTGTTTTTCAGATACTATAATATAATGTAGCTTCAGATATGAACTTGAGCTTATTCAGTTAAAAGGCACGAGATTATTTATGTCATACATGGTTACACACTACTTAGCTGTCGTGTAGCAAACGTCCTGATCCGGAAAAGTCCGCGCCATTGTTTAAATCCACAGCAAACATTAACGAAATCATATTGACATTCCGTAAGTATTGTCACCCTGTTGCTTTCTTAGATTAAATAACAACTCCTGAAGGTCCTGCCTGAAGCCCTTTCATGAAACACCCAAGTACCTGCCACAATACTTTGGCAAGAAAATGGCTGCTATTAGAGGGTCGATTAGTATTGCTCGCGTTGCGCGCACAATTTTTCAATAACTTTTATGGCACTAATGCTCTGTAATTGGCTATATATAGGGTGCATTCATAGGGGCTGCCACTGCACTTTACACCTGTGCAATTTTGAGTAATATCACGCGAGCTTGGACTTCAGGATACGGTTGTTTCTGATATCACTAAGAAGCAACAAGATCAGCGATACGACGATCAGCGTCACACCGCATTTCTGCAGGCATGACCGCACAGATAAGGCTGATATTTTTTATGCATATCTAAGCTAACATCGTAGCGGAGGGTGCTCGAACCCGAATGTGCTCTCTGCTCCTAAGCATCATGTACGTAATCTGGTGACTTACCTCCTATATTATGCGCTACTATATACCGGGGTCAACGCTCTAGTGATATAATTTATAATTGCAAGGCTGCACTTGTGATGGAAACAAAACATTGAACCTTATTCCAGCCTTAGAATGGTCCAGGCAGTTAATATATTTGATAGTAATAATAATAATATGTGGGGCTTTATGTCCCAAAACCACGATTTGATTATGAAGGACGGCGTAGTGAGTGTAGCGCTCCGGAAATTTTGATCATCTGGTGCTCTTTAACGTGCACTGATATAGCACGGTACACGGGCCTGTGGCATTTCACCTCCATCGAAACGCGACCGCCACGGCAGAAGTCGAACCCGCGACCTTTGGATCCGCAGCTTAGAACCGCAACCGCTACACCACCGCGGGGGGATAGTTTATATAATTTCTCATTCTTCCATGAAAACAGCCACTAAGATATCTGCAGCTCTGCGTTGAGTTGCAGTTACCTGGTTTCTCATTTGTAAATGAACTACAATGCAATTATGTGCTTGGACTCATAACTTCCAGAAAAAAAGTCACAGTTTCGCCGCAACGGCGAATCAATGAATGCGATAGCAACTAATTGGCATTTTAAGCGAAGAATGGCAAGCAGATCTAAACATGGAGCGCACTGCTCAAGAGCGAAGGACGCACTAAACATACGCACCGGTATACACAGGACGAGCGCGGACTAACACGTGTCACAGCGCGCTTCTTTCGGAAACGGGGCCTCTGCAGCGAGCGAAGTGACCTTCGTGCGCACTGTAACCTAAACGCAATCTTCCCGGCGAAAGCACGCGGCGTAAAACTGCCCCCCATCCCCCCCCACCTCAAGATAAGCGCGCGCGAGCGCACCGGGCAAAGGCGACTACGCCCTGCAGGCCTAAGGGCCTAAGTGCAAGTCAGGGTGTTGGGGAGCCAACGCGTCGCAACGAGTGGGGCGCCGAGCGCGCACTTTGCGCCATGTCGCTGGTTTGCTCCTAATACAGAGAACACGCTGATATTCCTCCCGAGATCTGCGTACCACCAGCGGCGAATGGTGTATATAAATGGCTCGCCGTTAGTATGCTGTAGCATGCGCGCTCTTGTGGTGTAGCGGTTAACGTCGCGCGAAGTCGCCCGTTCGGTTCCGCGCGTCGGAAAATATTTTTCTGAATTATTTTTTCTTCGTGGCTTTTACACACACACACACACACACACGCACACACACACACACACACACGCACGCACACACACACACACACACACACATATATATATATATATATATATATATATATATATATATATATATATATATGTGTGTGTGTGTGTGTGTGTGTGTGTGTGTGTGTGTGTGTGTGTGTGTGTGTGTGTGTGTGTGTGTGTGTGACGGCAAAGAGCAGCCGAGAGTGTCCATATAATTTCTATCGCAATAACACAGCCATCATAACCAAGGTGACTTGAAAGATGGACTGTAATGGAAAGGAAAGGAAAGGAGCTCGTGCTGCCTAGTAAGCGTACTATTATATCGGAAGGACATGAACAAAGGCATCCTCGTTGCGATGGAAATGGTCTCCAGCCCAAACTTGACGCTGCACGCGAAGGTACTGCCATTACATGCATATATATTTTCAGGTGTTTGCCAACTTTGTGAGTATCGTCGCTATTTTCGATATAGACAAGGACGGTGATCTCGATTGCTTGGCGGCCGAGCGCACAGACTACGACAAGGATGCGTCTACGGCCACATACGTCTGGCTACTCAGAGGTTTAAATGGACATCAAGCGTAAGTCGGGATTCAGCAATGGACAGTTTCATTGTAAATTCTATGTCGCTTCGCAATACATAGCAATTAGTGGTTCAGTATGGTTGCATCATATTAGAAATGATTTTGTGCCCGTTGGCTGCAGCTCTGCTCTTGCTCCTTGTGTTCTGCATGAGATTTATGCGGTAAACGGTACATGACGTAACGCCAACTATGCCATATAAACTGTGGTAGCTAGACTACTGAAAAACATGCAATCTCTCAGCCATCCCGCATTTTCTATTTTTCTCCCTATGTCCATATGTTTCTCTGTCTCTCTATCCTTTTTTTGTCTTTCTTTCCTTTCTTTCTCTTTTTTTTAACACGAAAGTGTTTTTTGCCCAGGTCGACCAAGACTTCAGTAACGTATTTCAGTCACGGAAATGACGTTCAAAAAATGCACACAATCACATGGCGAATAAAAAAAAATGAAGAAAAAAAGCTTTCTCAACGGCAGTCGAAAGCACAAATTCTCGGTCCACGACAAGAGATGCTGGGTACGCTATCCACTGCGTCACGATCACAAACTCTGGAGGCTTTACAAACGCGCCTTTTATATCTAACGCTTTTCTCTCACGGTGCTCTTGATCGGCGGGGTGCGTCGGCGGGGTGGTGTGTGGGAGCGGTAAAGTGAAGAAATGCATCATGACGACGGCCTTCGTGATTAGCTCCGACAACGCGTCCGATTCGGCCCCTTTGCAATAAGAGAAGCACAACTTTGTCAACGCCTTTACACATCCCGACGTGGCGACCTTAGCCCAACTCTCGGTATCACTCATAGCATTCGTCCCTATTAAAATAGCTCTGGCAAGCGCGCCTGCATCGTCAGGCTGTAACACCGCGTTGCTCGATTACGTGCACCCCGAGAAAAACCGCGGCCGGGCTAGAGAGGAGCCAAAATGTTTAAACTGCGCGATGAAAAAAAAAAGCGAAAACAGAAATGCCCCCCCCCCCCCCACACACACACGTACGCGCACCCGCGCACAGACACAAGAGCAGATGTCTGCGCTTGTGTGTGTGTGTGTTCCTATTTTCGTTCTGCTTTAACACGCAGTTTAAACCTTTTTGAAACCATGAACCGACTAGCCCAACAACATGCCTCGCCTGAAGAGGAGACACGACGCGCGTTGCGTTTCCCTCTTGTCCGGCCGTGATATTCAATGACTCTTTAGCATGCCGCGGGATCGCGACCTTAGCCAAGTTCTGCGTCCGATCAGCGACGCTCTTCTGGCTGTCACACCACTTTCTCTGATTACGCTCTCACCGTTAACTGTACCAGCTACTACAAAGGTTCGTTTAATCATTGATCATGGACGGTAGTCGTCTGGAGGGAGATGTACCACCAAGCGTCAACGTGGGTGCATCTTTGCTGAACGGTGCTATAGCTGCCCAACACCAATAGACGTTGTGCAAGCTCTCTTATTTCAATCTGCAGGAAACATTCAATTACTTCTGTAAGAATACGTTTTACTTTCGTGTTATACCGATTCCTTTGACGGAAGGACCAAGCATGTTTTTTTTTTCTTTCTCTCTTTGTTTCTATCTCTTTCTATCTGTTACTTTTTGTACTCGTTCTCCTCTGCTCTTTTCCCTCCTTCTCACCGTCACTTCCATTTCCCACCCCATTTGCTACACTGTACTATACGAGGATATGCTATGCTCTCCTAGCGTGCCTAGATTGCCGAATAGTTACGACGTTCACCTTCGGATCGTGGAAACGTGGGTTCCAGTCCCACCTGGCCTAGAATTTATCTCTTTCTCGATTTTTTTTCGCTTTCTGTCTCGCTCTTGGTACTCGCTCTCTCGCCCATGCAAGTTACTGCATCCCGTCAGCACAAGTGTACTAGGAGAGAAGCAGAAGAGGAAGAGGAAGGCGATGAAGGGGAGGACGAAGAGAGCCCGTGCCGGTTCATCATGATGATAATTTTCCATTTATGACACACAGAAACCTCGATTATTACATTAGCGCTATAAAAATTTCGTGCTTAGACTACTAAGCATTTGAAGCTCGACATCTTAGAACCTTTTATCAGATTCTATCGTGCTGCAACGTATCATGCAGTGAAAAAGCGGGCGACGCGGTTCGCAAGATCGTAGGCATAGAAATTCGAGGCATACGTTCACATAAAGGCTGTGGCTTCGACACGAGGCGGTTACTCTTTTAAAATGCGCAAGAAACTCTGGCCTGTTTTGAAATAAAAGCTTGCTCTCTTATTCTTTCGAATGCGCACATTGCTGCCCACTTCCAATGAAACACATCTGAATCGCAAGTAGCGTATACAGCTGCCCGCCGACGCAGGCTTCCAATGAGTGAACTTCCGATTACCTTTGCCATTTGCCATCCGGAAGACAGACATGCAGTTCGAGTGCTTAACCTCTTGAGTCCCAAGAAGGAAATTCCAGGTCAATTTATTTCAAACCTCTTCATTTTGCTCTTGAGCCTAAAAGAAAACGAAAAAAAAATTATTTCGGATGAAGAACGAAAAAAACTGGCGAAATTTAATCATTTCAATAATTAACTCATTATTTAACATTTAAATAATTCATCGAAACAGCTGGAAACCATAGTTCACAACACAGATTATGCATAAACATTTCGTACAACTTGATCGGAGACCCTTATTCAGTAGAGCTGTCACACATACTGACTAAAAATAAACCACGAGAAGCTCAAGAAAAGGCAAACTACTCACCGCGAGGACGAAAAAGTTGACGTGTGCTGAAAAACGCCATTCTCAAAGACGCCGTGCCTCACAAATGCTCGACATGGAGCGCCATCCCATTGAGCTTAAGTAATTTACTGCTCTCCGCGCCAGAAATTCAAGTTGAAGTTAAAAAACTATTTGCACCAGAATGAGGTGAGCTTACTCGAACCAATTACGCCAAAGTGTGTCACGGGGTCTGAAGAACTTAACGAAGCCGCTGATCAAAATGCTGCTATTCTTGAGGTCATGACAACTCTCCAAAGATTTGGCTGTAAACAAGTGTGACAAAGGTGCTCTATCAGCGTCCTGCGTAAAAAAGCGCGCCCCTCTCAGCAAGAAGAAATCGGAATTGATAGCCCTAAAACATCTACCTCTGTTGGGTCCACCGTGGTTGTGGCAGCGGTACATCAGACTTCGTTTGTGGCGGAAGGCTGGAGGGTTCATATTTGAAGGGCGCTTAGTCTACCATAGTGGGGCGCAAAATACTTCTTTCAGGCTGTGACCAAGACAGACCACGCTAATTTGTAGCGTTTATTCTATGGACGTTACAGAAATATTTAGAAATACTCTTGTAGCCGCGTGGAAGTCCTTTCGTGAAGCGTTGAAAGAACATCGGCATACATTATCACGTATTCACCAATTCCACAGCCAAATAGGCTGCTTCCCTCATCTGAATAAATAGCCTAATTTCTGGACCCGTAACTACACGGTCGCCTTTGTAGACATTTTTTTTTTGACGTTAGCATTTATTTTGATTCCTGAAGTGGCAGAAACTGCACTGAAGGTTGTTCTCTTAAGAGCGTGTTTTACATCCATAGTCGGCAAAACACACCCAAAACGTACAGCTTCTTCTTCCCTATATATTCCTTTTCTAGGTTAACCTGCCACGTATACTTAACACTGCGCTTTTATCCACATTTCAGGCAGAACATTTCCTCTGGAGTTCGTCTTGGACCACAAATTAACCAGTTTTTGGTCAGAGATATGACAATAAGTACAAATAAGTGCCCTTAACCTTATTATAAAAATAACCGCAAAAGGGGAACAGACGCGCATTCAATAACTGTCAAAGTTTAGTTCTAATATAACTGTATATCTGCGATCCTTGAATGCATAGTCAAGCATGGTGAAAGTGATAAGATGTTAACGCAAATAAATGATAAAAGCACCAAAAAGTCCGTTCTATAAACCTTTTCGCGTTATGTTTGTTCAGTTGGGGCATTCGAGAAAACCAATAATTGGCCCGGAATTCCGAACAAATGCGATTGGTTCAAGTGTGTGTCTTCCATGACAGAAGCTATATTCTGTATCTGAGTGCCGCGCGATCTAAGAGAGGCCCACACTCGTCCTTCCCCTAGTAAGTGTGTATGCTTGATGATACAGCGAAAATATGAACGTTGGAGCTCGCGCGATACCACGTTATGTAGAAGCATTCAGAGCTCTGCAAGTCTATTCATATGTTAGCAACATGAACTGGCAGTATTCGCAACGATTATATATATATATATATATATATATATATATATATATATATATATATATATATATATATATATATATATATATATATATATATATATATATATGTACATCTGTCTTCGATACATCTTTTTTCAGGCGAACGTTAAAAAAATTTACAAACATGCTCTTTCAGCCGAAGAACCGTTTGACATTGGCACCTACGACTACTCTGACAACAAGAATTGCGTTGTCATGGAGATGCCTTTTCGTGGCAACGAAGCTAAACTGCTATTGTCCGTGTGATAATCCATACCATTCTTTATTGATGAGATCCGGTATAGTATGCTGTATGGATTACTTCAACATGTATGGGTCACTCGAAGTACATTCCTAATTAGGATAAGGAGGAGGAGGAGCAGCTAGGATAGTTGTGGCACCTGGCGGAGATGATCACAACAGAGCGCTTTTTTCTATTAGGATAAGGTTGTTGCACCTAACAAAGCCGTGCTTTGCGATTCTTGCACATCACAGAGAAATAGTTATTCAAAAGTACAAAGCGATCTTTCCTAGCTAGGAAGAGTTTAAGAGGGAACGTAGCAGTACCAACTGTGAGAAAGGATAAATTTAGAGGCACTTTTCAGATGCGTGCCCCCCGTGCCATTTCTAGGAAACTCGACGTATTGTGAGCGTGGCTCAACAGTTAAACTTCTCTAAAACGTGATTTGTAGTGGCAGGAGGGTCGAGTTACACTGCTTTTTATCTTCCAAGCATATCCTGTTCAACAATTGCTTCTGGTTTTCAGAATATTCTTTAAAAGGTCTTCAAAGAAATATAAATTGATGATTCTGGTTCAAGTTAAGAGTTATAGGGGATATATTTAATATTGCATCATAACGTTACTTAAGGTAAGGGCCAATAAATTCCGAGGATAGTTAATGAAAATTAATTAGTTGAACTTATTTATATATTGTGAGCAGCTAGGATAGTTGTGGCACCTGGCGGAGATGATCACAACAGAGCGCTTTTTTCTAGGTGGCCTGTGAGATACGCTTCGGCGAACTGGTGAAAAATAATGGTTCCGGTTCAAGTAAGAAGTAACATTTTTGAAGGGGCACTGCGACACAAGTTAACCATGTCGTTTCCACCGCTTCTGCTGGCACAAGAGAGCGCGCCGTTATCGTTGCGCAAGTGGAACTGCGCAAAACGATAATGCCGTAGTTTCATTTCACCGGAGAAGCCAGCTTTACTTCGGCCTACAGCGACCCACATCCCCTATTTTTCTGCGCTCAATTGACATTTCATCACGTGGCAGTGAAACTACAGTGGCTGGGTAATTAAATTGGGATTAGACGACTAGTCGCATCTGATATTCATATAGTCCAGTCTAGTCCACACTTTAGGCACCGTGCGGTGGAGTTTTCCAATGCGACTGTTGCGCCTGAACTCACAGCATAGAGTATAAAACAAGCAAAATTAAGCCGTGACCAGCGAAGATGTCAATGCGGTGTGCGCGCCTACCACTGCCATGAATGAGCAAACAACAACCGCACTACAGCAGAACTATTCTCGATGGGTCCATGTAATGGACATGACCGTTTTGACGGAGCGCATTCAGTTGCTCGAGAGTGGCGAGCCGTGACGTCATCACAATGTTGACCACGTCGTCGCACCAAACGCGCACAGCGCACTCACAGCGTAAGAAGGAAGTGAACGGAATCCATAGTAACAGAACACAGAGCCCTGCAACTCTTTTTCAGCATGGCCAGAAAACGCTGATGATCGGTACTCGAGGCTTTTGAAAACACGGGATCCAAACGTTATAAAGCACCACGCAGCCTGGAATTTGCAATTATTTTCCAAGTTCAGCTAGAAATCTCTGCTTCTTCTCTTTACAAATGATGCCATATCATCATATGACTGTGCCATATACCTGAATTTCACTGCCAGTGCCTCATTTGAGCATCGAAACCTCCATGGTTACTGCGGCCGCCGCGGGAGGCCGCCACGTGCGCGCGCTTGCGAAGGTAAGCCACGCGTTCAAATAAAATAAAGAAAAAATGTGATGAAGTTTTCCTCCCTGCTTAGCTTCCAGCGAGCTCGTCGGGACAAGAAAAGAGCGAAGGCAATTAAAGCTTGCGACAAATCTCTAACTCCGCTCGTGCTTGAGGGATTCTAAAATTTTTTGCGGCAGTCTATTCGTGCAGCAATAAACTCTTTTAAGGATGCAGTGGAATGGTTACTTGGAAAAGCGTTGCAGGGCCCGTTTAAACAAACTAGTCTGTCTTGCCTCATGAGCGTGACCCAGGTACTAGAAAACACAGATGTGTTGGACGGGCGGCTGCATGAAAACTAATCGGAGGGCTAACTTGATCACAAAATCAGTTCATGCCCGGCTCCCAGATTCGCGCGTTTAAGGGCGAATCTCTGAAGAACAGAAGGTTGGGTGAGTTTCTACTGATTCGTGAAGGTACTTGGAAGAGCAAAGCACACAACATACGCGGAAAGAAGACAAGAAGAGTGCTCACTTGAAACTAAAGTTTATTTACAGAAAGTGCCCAGGTTTTATTGTAAACCAAAAGGGCAACAGCAACAGGGAAACGCATGCGTGCAATAACAAGCCACTGATGAACAACTATAACCTCAAAGATAAAAACAATAACAAAAGCAAAAAAAAAAAACAGACGCTACCTTTTGCGCAAGAGGTTCACAAAACTGAGGTGAAACAACTGTGGTGGATGTTCTGTGTATTGTGTCTTTCGCGCTTCCAAGTACCTTCACGAATCTCTGGAGGCTGTGTTCGTTGCATTGAATAGCATTCCGTCCCTTTCATTTGTCGCGGTGAAAGCACCGAGACGGAAAAATGACGTTGAAGAAGAATAAACAGACACAGAGGATGCGCTTTTAGCCAAGATCCAGCCGATTAGGGGCCTCCTAAATGGACAGGTTATGAGATGTGCATATCGAGAATAGCTCACCAGGGGAGACGAATCCACGCGTATCAGTTTCTCCTCGCCCTTAGCGGCCAATGTAAGCAACACTGGGCCGTCCAGCGAGACGTACGCAGAGCAATCTGGTGAATGGATAGGGCCTCTCTCTCTCTCTCTCATTAGAATATACAGAGCTCAATGAACACAAAACACATGGACGTACGCTGGCTGCCAACAGGTGGTTTATTGTGGGCTAACATATATAGAGAGGGTGATAAACGAGAAGGGGAGGAAACAGGGAAGGAGGATCGAGGACTTATGCGCATGGGTGTGACAATAACAATAGACCATGAAGCTTCTGATTATTGTCCGAGATAGCGGTATTCCTTGTCTGTTAGGGCGAGCGAAGAAGCACTGACACATTCGACGCCTTTGCACATCATCGTGAACGTTTCAAAGATTTCATGAGCCACATTGTCCTTATATCTGCGCAACACTTTTGTTTTTTCCAGCAGCGGAGAGCACCCACAGTCCGTGCAATGGATAGCTAGATTGTTACCGTGCTTGCTTTTAAGGCGAAAGCCTTTATTGTCTCATGCTCACGTCCGTTCGGTGTCCGTCCGTCCGTCCGTCCGTCCGTCCGCCTGTCCGTCCGTCCGTCCGTCCGTCCATCCGTCTTGCCGTCCGTCCGTCCGTCCGTCCGTCCGTCCGTCCGTCCGTCCGTCCGTCTGTCCATCCGTCCGGTGTCTGTCCGTCCGTCCGTCCGTCTGTCTGTCTGCCCGTCCGTCCGTCCGTCTGTCCGTCCATCTGTCCGTCTGTCTGTCCGTCCGTCTGTCCGTCCGTCCGTCCGTCCGTCTGTCCGTCCGGTGTCCGTCCGTCCATCCGTCCGTCCGTCCGTCTGCCCGTCCGTCCGTCCGTCCGTCCGTCTGTCTGTCTGTCTGTCTGTCTGTCTGTCTGTCTGTCTGTCTGTCTGTCTGTCTGTCTGTCTGTCTGTCCGTCCGTCCGTCCGTCCGTCCGTCCGTCCGTCCGTCCATCCGAGCTCTGGCACGGAGCCAGGTGGCCGCCGGGATGCGCAAAAAGACGCCGGTCGCGTCGGACTCTACAGCGCTCGCTCTTTGCTTGCGTAGCTTCGCTGTGCCCAGCGTTTGCAATCATTCTGACCGACGCCGTCTCAATGGACACAGGCGTTCACGGAATACACCTTCGAATTTACAAAGGGCCCGTCAATTTAAGCGCTAGAACGCTATGGCGTTTGCATGGTGCACAAAGCGCGAGAAAATACTAACGCATGCGAACGGAGGAAGATTAGTCTCGCGTCTCGCTGCGACTCGCGGTAAAAAATTAAAAAAAGAAAACACGCACACATTCGCTTTGTGTGTTATGCCACTGAGAGTGTAAAAGAAAAAAAGACATGGCATAGTCAGCGGAACGGCCACACGCTTTCGCCGAACACACTTTAGAATGTGCAAAGTGTCCTTCAATTTTTGAGGTTGTGGGCGTGCTCTCGTAGACATCATTCAGACATCGTCACGACTTGTAGATGTATGATCTGCCATGCGTTGTGGGAATTTCTTACACGATCTCTTTTTTCGCACTGCACATGGGGTGGAACGTGGTTCTTCTTGCATGATTTGAAGTCTCTGGAATTTCCGATGACACGTTTGCACAAAGATGACGGCTTATTGGGAGCAGAAAACGCAACACAAACATCCGCTCTCCCTGCGGCTTTCTTGATTCGATGTGAAACTGCATGAACGTAGAGTATGACCACTAATTTTGATTTTAGGGGCGAAGCTCCTTAGGGTGTGGGTCGTTCTCTGCTCTGTAGTAGTAGTATGTATGTAACCACCTCTAGTTTATGAATTGCTCAATAGATGGTGTTGTGTGTATATGCCCGTGAAAATAATATCACTAGATGGCGTTAGTGGTTTTAGGGACGAAGCTCCTTAGGGTGTGGGTCGTTCCCTTGGAAATAATATCACTAGATGGCGTTAGTGGTTTTCGTATAGTTGCTGTTATAATTGGGATTGTCGGGCCGACGCGGTACTCGGACTCGAGCACCGGAGGTGGACGCCATCATTATCAACGGTGAGGTGAACTTCACCAGAGAGGAGGTAGTCAGCTCCACAGTGCTCTTGTGTTAGTCGCATGCAAAACCAGGGCAGCCGGTATCTGCGGAGCATGAGGCGGCTCCGGTACTCACGGCGGCACAACTCATAGCCAAGGACGCGTGGCTTTCACAACTCACAGCAGCGTTCTGTGGCGATGAATACGGAGGCGAGGCGTTGCGTCGAGAAATGGTGTGGACTTCGGCGTCTGAGTAGGTGGCATCGTCTTCCTCTGTCGTGGAACGCGAACTGGCGTTGTCGCTGAGGCTGGGAGCGCCCGGAACACAAGTCGGCGACGCTCGCGGCCAGCTCACGATCGAACACCCAGGATCCTGCAAAGACGTGACACGTGTTGTCACGTCTTTGCATGATCGAGTGGGCAATGTAAGGGGGAATTCACGGTTACCCGAATGATCCCTCCGAGTTTCGCCCACTCACCATCATTCACTTCGTGGATATGCTGTGATTTTTTTTTTCGAATTGAAGCCGTTCTTTTTCTTTCGGGGCATCTGATGTCTCGGATCAAGACTTCAATGAAGGTAGAGAGGAGTGGTTCTGGGAATCTACTATCTCTGAGGCGCTTAAGTTGGTCATCGAATCTGTGGTCGATTATGTGTAGGCAGCTACGGAAGAGGGTGACTGCAACAGCGCGTTTAACTGTTCTTGAATGCGCTGATGAAAAAGACAGAAGCTGCTTCTTGGACCAAGGAACACAAGCCCAACAGATTTATTTGCATCCAAGGTGGATATCGAGGTCTAAAAAGCGGATGTGTCAATTTACAGGAAGTTCTTTGGTGAAGGATAAGCCGAGAAACGTTGACTTGAAGGCACTGAAAATTGGTTTAACTTGTGCATCAGCATCTTCTAGTTTGGCAGGAAAAAGCACCTGTAAATCGTCCACATAGCGGAACATCTTGATTAGGTCTTAGGACGCAAGTTTATCCTTAAGATTTCTGTCGTAGTGTGCCAAAAGTAGGTCACTCAATATAGGAGCAATTCGAGAGCCGATGCAGACCCCTTCTTTTTGCACAAGCATTCGGCCGTTCTGCATTACCACCGTTGATCGGAGGTATAGGTTCAAGCAAATCTAGAAAATTGAGCACCTTGGTCCCAATGGCGTTTTGGATGCGCACAATTCCCACCTCGTCTATGCCTTCTTGAACAGCAGAGACTAAGTCATATTAGAGGTAGGCTGTACTATAAATGTTATATATGTCCGCAGAAAAGGCAAACTTTTTAGTGGCAAATGACATCTTTAAATATTCGCACACCGTGGACGAGTTTCTGACCAGGAACGGATGTCTTACTTCCAAAAATTACAAAATTACAAACATTTTTTTCCCATCCTTGTTCTCGCCTCATGTGTTTTCTGTTCATTAACCGCTGTGTATTCTAAAGGATCCGTACCAACGAGCTCGCGTCAACACCCTCTTAAGGATAGGGCCTATTGGGCGCTTACAATTATTTTGAAAAACAGTTTTGTACTTCAGCACACGCAAAAGATTCTGTTCTTAAATAGGGGCTTTTAGCTTGTACGTATACTTTTTAACGTTACCGTGTTACCGGAATACCGGATTGCGTGTACCGTTTTACTGGAACGCATGTTTTAGAAAAGTTTTACACACCATACGTATACGTTTACGTACTTACGTAAACGTATACCTTCACGTTTGCGCAAACCACCAAATTGCGATGATAACTGCATTTCAACTATATTTAATTTAGATAAGAGTGAATCACTACTGCGGCAAAATCATCAAAAAAGGTTTTTTAGCTTGTAAGGTATCCCAATGTACGCGAAGGAGTATAAAACGTATAAAATACCAGGTTACCGGACGATGGTGTCGACATTTTGTGACGCTTTGTGCAACCACAGTCATGGACACGTTTGTTTTCACCGAGTGTTTTTGAGGGAAGAAATGATTAAAAAGGCAACTCATTCGTAGTTATGCCACTGCAAGGTATTCACATCAGAAGTAGAATGCACGATGTTTCTGCAATACCAATGCTGTGCCAGCCGGCTAATCTCGGAGGCCACGGCTGTGCTTGCCTGGTTCATATTAGCCCCGCTAGATGGCGCCACCTATCCAGCATGTCGGGCATGTCAGGGGTTTTAGTCCTCTCACGTTTACTGCTTCGGCTTGCTAGGTCACTAGCTTCGGCAATCCTGCTGAAACAATTAAGGTGATCGCTTGCACTTCGGCTTATTTTGACTCGGCATCGGCGGCTGGATTCACCTCAAAGCGGATATCACGAGTTGCCACGAACGAAGGTGGATTTGTGAGATAGGGCCGAAAACGTAAAGCCTATCCGGCGAGTAGTTTACGTTCCGTAAAAGTCTACGTTCCGTAAAGAAACGCGCATGCGCAGATTCCTTCCGGTATCCGGTAACACGGTAACGTAAAGATGTATACGTACAAGCTAAAAGCCCCTAATAACGCGTTTCGCGTTGGTGATGGTTAGGTGGCAATCGCTGGACGGCCGCGTGGAATAAGAAAGAATATGATCCACGTCCTTGCCATTCTTATTCCACGCGGCCGCCCAGCGATGGAAGGACGCGCGAATTGCGTTCGCTTCTATTTCGGGCCCGGGATATTATTCTTTCTTCTACCATGGCCTCGCAAGATAGGAGACGCGCGCACGTCGCGTCTCCCCCCTAGCCCGGCTGTGCTTCTACTCGCTATGCTGTAAATTCCGCCCCTGCTGTCGCTTTTAAAAAATTCTTGTGGAAGGTGCCTACACTCCGCTACGGGAGCGTCTCCTGGCTGAAGCACATGGTTCGTCGTAACAATAATAACAACATCGTGAAATATAGGGGTGACATGATAATGCGGCAAGGCCACCATGAGGCAGGACTTCCGGCATTTTTTTTATGAGCGGCGAATATAGCCAGCCATTGACGTCCTTGGCAGAGTGTAATGCTAAAAAGAACTTTATTTTTCTCGTCGTATGGTCGGGTTCTGAACCTTGAAGACTAATCCCTTCAGTTTTCTGACATCAGTTTTTACTATACTTTTCCCATTCATCTCAGCATTCACCACTATATACGCACACTCCAGTGCTACACAACGCAGTTGCAAAAACGTCGCTGGGCCCCCTTTAAGGCGAAAACCTTAGATGCCTCACGAAGCAATAAAAGTGACCGTTGAAGTCTCTGGCGGCGTCACCACCACCGATGCAAAAAGTCACTTGATAAGAGATTACCGCTTGATGATGCCATCGTGTGACGTAAGTATCACGTGACTGATATCCAGAGTTTGTGACGTCAATGTGGCGTCACATAACATGACGTCACATGATGACGCCATCACAACATA